>JXSR01S025803.1:52568-64093 GCA_000969725.1 Ophiothrix spiculata
AGGAGCCTTGTCCAAGGCTGGATTGGGCAGCCCCTCCCCCTTTCATGATTAAGTTCAAGTGTGAACAATAAAGGCCTTTATGAAACTGCCCATAGTAATGGATTTTCCACTATTACTGCTGATAATCAATGGTGTATGTGTCCCTAAAATATCAGATATTCTAATATCCACACTGAGATATTTTGCTTCATATACACAAAATCTGTGTTTCCATCCAGGCTTAGGCTGGCCGTAACTATCCTTGCACATGTTCAAAACTGTGATATTTTTAGATTTTTCTTTTGAAAGTGATGAATGTGCTGTTTTCTGGTGGGTTTTTGAAATGTCAAGCACCTTGTGAATTGTGAAGTTGAAAAATTGTGGTAGGTTTACTGTGGCATATTTTCCAAGGGACATTACCAGTGACATAATTAGCTTATGGTCCATACATACTTTGCTTGGTAAATTCATATTTGTGAAACGAATATTAGCTTTTATTGTGGAGAACCTTAGATTGTTTATTTTTGTTTTAGTTTGTTTTGTTTGGGCAAAACTTGATTTGCAAAATAAGATGTATTTCTGTTTACAGAATAAACAATGTAATAAGACCTGAAAAAATCCCAGAGATTTTACTACCTAAGGACTTGAGGCAAGTCTAGAGCAGGAGGAGGACATAAGATATTATTTATACCTAACACATTCCAGACTATCCTTCCATACATTCCTTACTTTTCCAGACATTTTCGTTATTTGTGTGGAAAATAGACTGACGTTTCTCAACTTAGATAAGAATCTATAAAGCAAATAAAAGCAAGATTACAAAATGTTATTATTTCTGTCATGAACACTACATGCCATTTTTTTCCAATACATTTGAACAATAACTTTCTATTCTTTTAAAACATTTAAGGGCTTTGCCTCAAATCAACGAATAGAGCTAAAGGTACAAACGTTTCACATACTGAACGTGTGCCAAACAAATACAATCGTATAGGGATAATGCCTTGAACGTACTGACGAACAATAATATATAAATCAAAAAATAGTGGGATTATATATGTTAGGTGTGCGTTTGGCTCTAGTATGACAGACACCTAACCATTTAAACCCCATCTGGTCCGCCATCACTCGAAGTGATAATGACCATGAAGGGATAACATAAGTTAGTTAAATCCCTGGGTTAAATCCACACATTTCAATACAAGTATACTTATCTTTCCAGTCGAGGGTTGCTTTTTATTGTAAGTTGAAAAAAAAACCCAGATATGTTAGGGATTCTTGGACATTATTGATCTTACCAAAATAACAGCAAAAGACTATTATAGCAAATTAAGGCTGGGGACAGAAATATTGCTTTTAATGATGTTAAGTTGTGTTAACATCTATATACTAATCCGTTCTCAGGTCAAGTACCTTGAATGATAATTATTCGGTTTAATATTTACTTATAAACAAAAGTTTTTGGCGCTTATTTGGAAAATCTAATTTAGGTTTGTTTTTATATCGTGCTACTACTGCTGACCTAATTTCGAAAATGGTTTCAACTAGGACTCGTTTTTCAATTCTCTTAATCATGCAAACGAAAATTAATTCATTACAGATACCTTATTCATTTAAGTGTATAAATTATAACAACTGTCATGCAGGCAACTGATCTAATATCCCATTAAGCAAACATTATTCTATGTTGTCTGTGAAATCTTGCACATTAGACCAATTCTCTTGGGAGTTCTATCTCTTACATGATATAGCGCCATGGTGCATTAAATAGATAAATGCTATTTTAAGTGGTGTGTTTGTAACCTGACTGAATATTAAATTATCTTTGCCTCAAAATAGCTATTGGTATAGGTGTTTTAAACACTCGTTTAATTTGAATTGCAAAAAAAAATTGCTCTTTTTATGAAGTAAACACGACACCATAAAAATACGAAAAACCTAAACAAGCAAAATTATTTAAAAGGTTAACCTTTTGGGCTTGAGACAAAAAATTATAAAAAAAACAAAATGTAATGATGCTGCATTACTTGCGTGATATCCAAACTGTTTAATTATTTTTTGTAATTATTTGTATTCTCCCCATGTGTCGTTCCGTTTTTAACTTGAATAATCATTCATATGATTGGTATTGTTGACAGGATTGAAACGTGTTTATTATTGAGTTAACTAATGTTAAATTCAGCAAATTACATAAGTACATGTGGAATTAAAATGATAATTTGAAAAGATGGTGAAAAACTCTTACTTTGTGGCTCTCATTAAGAGTACCTGACGCCAGAATACCCAATCAATGACAATTTCATCCCATTAAAAGACATTTGGATACGTAAACAAGAGGGGTCAGTATTAATGACATTGATGGTGTGTTTCTACCGCACATAGTGATCTATTATAGTAGGCTTGGGACTAAAACCCGGGTACACAGGTACCCACCCGTCATGAGCTTACCCGGGTACAAAATCTGCCGACTGATTACCCGAACTGGACAATAAAATCATCATCTGATCGAAGTAAAAATAACAAATCACGACCACAATGGTCGTAGTAGACCCGTCAAACTTCCCGTTCTAACATTGTCAATGCTCAATTATCAATACGGTCGGGTACCCGGGTATCCGACCGAAAAATAAGTCAGGTACCCGGGTAGCAAATTACCCGAAAAGTCCCAGGCCTACTATATAGCATTACTAGACATGATATCCGAACTTGTTAATTATTTTTTTAATTATTTGTCTCTTCCCCCATGTGTCGTTTCGTTTTTCTTCATAGTTCAGGCATTCTTATCGTTTAGCACAATGTGGTATTATTCTGCTCAATAAAATCCAATTAATAGATGTAAACATTAACATAGTTAAAAAAGACACATACATTCACCGTTGTATCTGAAAAATGAAAACGTTCATCTCAAAAATGCCGTAAATGCAGACTCTTAGAAGTATTACTTTTTAATTTTTTGCAAAAACCATGTTTTAAGGGTTAAAATGACCCCTCATTGAATTTCAACTGGTTTAGAAAATGTAATTTAGAAGCCAGACATTCATATAATTGCTACCATAGTAAGTAAAAAAAATCACAATAATTTTCGACCTCAAATATGCCAAGATTATACCAGCACCAACAATCGGATTATAATGTGTTTAAAAACAGTTGATAAAGATTCCAGTACAATATGAAAGTGTTATAAAAATGTAAAAAATATTACAGCATTGAATAATAATTGTGTGGTAATACAAAACTCTTTTTTGTTCTGAAATCAGAAACCACTTTGTCCATTAGTGAAGACATATCTTACTTTAAATCCAATAAATCAGAACTCAAAGTAACATTCTTCTTTGGCAAAACATGTTTCATATGGGCATTTTCACGAAAACGTGGACATGAGAAAAATATTGAAAAAATAATGCAACTATTCAATGAAAAATGCTACCACCATATATTTGGTATCAAAAGAAAGCTATTTTGAAGCTCTTTAAAATGAACCTAATTTTGAAAAGACTGAACAAAGATGTCTATTAAATTTCTTTAAAAAACCTAAATTTTGGTCATATGTCTTGATTTTCGATATGAAAAGTAGTAATTTTTATTTATTTTTTTCAACCAATTCTGGGTTGTTTACTTGGGTGTTATTGTTCTAAATGGCTTAAATAAGGACCAAATTTACACATGAGGTTGTATTTTTTGTTAATCCTGACCAGGCTTTACGGTTCAGTGCACCCAAAAATCAGCGGAAAAATTGTCCTTCCGTTACCGTCCTTCCGTGACCATGATCCCTTCGCATTTCGCATTGTTAAAACATAACCGTAGGGAATATTTTGATGTGGAATGTGGCAAACTATTTCAGAAACACCAAGCAATGCATTCAGTAACTTTGATATAAAATTTCTTCAAAACTTTCCTAAACATTTTCAAAAATGTACTCAAGGTGAAAAACCATGTCCGTTTTGCTGTCCTTCCGTGACCGACCTCATTAATATGCATATTTTGCGACAGAGGAATTTTTATGAACTGTTGAATATGAATGCTTACCGGTATACTCAACTAAATATGGAATTAGTTTTATTTTATCAAATTCAATTTTGGCAAAGTATGTGTTTGAAATACAAAAAAAAATCTGTGATTTTCCTTCCGTTACCGTGAAAATGCCCATATGACCTCTAAGTAGAAGGCACATATCCGGTCCATTGGTTAGGCAGGACATGTAATATGCTATCTTTACTCGGGTTCATCATCATCATCCTTCGACTTCCGTCGAGATCCATGACACACATCTTTGCCATCTATATTTATCACACATTGCACTTCCAAGTTCATTGAAGTTCAAGCCAGTATCTCTACATATGATATCAGGGTACGTTAAAGCCTCTGTTTGGACATGGCAATCTCCAAAGAAGGATGTCCGATATGATTTGGTCCTTGGCTCGAAAGCAGTGACCAGCAAACTGGGCTCTCCTCTGTGCCACGGTTGTAAAGATAGGGGGTATATCACCATAAATCTGATGCTTTGTTGGATGTTGTTTCCAGGACAGATTTTGGACACGCATTAGTAGCCTGGTGTAGGTGCCATCTAAGCGGTCTTGAAGCTCTTTCTTCAAAGTCCATGTTTCTGCGCCGTACCGTAAGATGCTTTCAACACAGGCCCTGAAGAAGTCAATCTTGGTTGCCCTGGTAATATCAGACTTCCATATGATATCAAGCTTGTTACAGGCAATCCATGCTTGTCCCATTCTTGTCGCTATCAAATACATATGACCCAAGGTATTTAAAATCATCTACTTACTTGATGGCAGTTCCATTCATTGAGTGGATAGGATGATGATCAGAAGGTTCATTGAGGATTAGGCATTCCGTCTTCTTTGCATTGAGCAGTAGTCCTACCCTAGCCGCCGATTCTTCAAATGCAATCAGCAGATCTTGAGCAGATGATATAAGTTCTGCAGTCAGTGCGACATCGTCTGCATAGTCTAAGTCTGTCAAATACTTTTGACTTTGGCGTCCAGATCTTCTGCCAATTGTGAGGCCTTTATCACACATGGTGCCAGCTGACTGGCGCAATACATAGTCGACCACAATAACAAAAAGGAAAAGAGCAAGAGTGTCCCCTTGAAGAATTCCTGCTGTTGTAATAAATTCCTCAGTTGGACCATCCATGCTCTGCACAAAGCTTGTTGGGTTGTCATACATTGTAGCAATGGCACTCACAATCTCCTCAGGGATACCATAGTTAAGTAAAATATGCATCATCGCCTTCCAGTTTACACTATCAAAGGCCTTTGAGAAGTCTACAAAGACTATGGATGCGCTTCTCTTTGATGATTCTTCTTAAAGCAAGAATCCGTGGTAGGGTAGATCTATTCCTACGAAATCCATTTTGGTTCCTACGAAGAATGGGATCAATGTATGGTGTTATACGATTGAGAAGAAGCGAGTTGTAGACTTTCCCCGCAATTGCAGAATTCTAGAAGTTGTTCTTGGAAAAGCTCATGCTTCCATATGAAAGCTGGGATTTTGTCAGGTCCTGGTGTTTTTGAACTGCTGAGCTTTTTGACAACCTTCTGAAGTTCTTCATGAGTAAATGGGCTGGTAGATATTGGCAACAGGTCATAAACTCTCAGGTTGTAGAAAGAAGAAGACAGGTTTACAGGTTGTTGGTCAGTGTTTCCAAGAAGCCCTTTGAAGTGACTATACCAGGTCTCAAGACGCTCTCCTGGAGTTGCACCTTTGATCTTGATAATAGGTGATGAATTTTTACTGGTAAGTTCTCTCATGATTTGCCATGCTTCGTTGTGTCGCCTGGATATGTGTGCTTGTTGAAGATAACTTGTCTGGGTCTTTATGTAATCTTCAAGCTATTTCGCATAGGTGACATCAAGAGCTTCTTTGGCTTCTTAAACCCTGGCTATAGACCCTCTGGTAGGGCGGTTGTTGTGTGCTTCAGAGGCTTTCTTCAAATGGTCCCTTGCATTTGACACTGCCGCACTGTTCGATATGAGATGGGACTTCTGCTTCTTTCTTGGCAGACCTTCGAGTGCTATTTCTCTGGTCGCAGATGCTAAGAGATCGTACTTAGCACTGATATTATTCGGGTCCTCCATGTCATCAATTAATGAGGAGAACTTATTGTGAACAGAGAGTGTGTATTCTTCACATAGCTTGGTGTCTTCTACAACCTTTCTCCAGTCCACCTGTTTCATGGGATCTTTCCTTGGAACTTTGCTTTGCCTGTAGCTGATCTGGCAATTGCATGTCACAATTCAGTGGTCAGATCCAACACTTCCAAATGATGAATAAGCTCTGCAGTTCTTACTGCTATTCTGTCATTTCCTTCTTACTAGGACATAGTCAAGCTGTGCTCGGTGACACATGTGTGTCCACAGCCTATCTGGACGATGTTGGAATATGATGTTGGCAGCAAGAAGACTATGTTGCTCCAGAAAGTTCACAAGGTGTTTACCATTTGTGTTGCTTTATTTATGGAATGAGAAGGTTGCCTTGTCTTGACCAAGTTGGGCATTGAAGTCTCCTCCAATGAAGAGCAAGTTATGTGCTGGTACAGCAGAGACAGCTGCAGATAGATCCGAGTAGAAGCTAACTACATCAGGGTCATTCATCTCTACATTTGTGGGACTATAGCAACTGATGATGGTTGTTGCGGGATTGCCAATCAATGCTATGACTATGATGCGCACACTGATCTTGACAATGCTGTGGCAAGATTTTAGTGCTCTTTGGGATAGAAGAAGACCAACTCCTCTGATGGTGGCATTGGTGCTGTTCTTCTCTGCCGAGGCTGTAATTAGAGTGTGAGCATCGATCTTCTCTTGGAGTAACACTTCAGGGTGATGTATTCTGTGTTCTTGCAAGCAGATGATGTCAATATTGAAATGCTGAGCATGGTGAACAAGTTCTTCTTTTCTGGCTTGAGAACTGATAGTTCTAACATTAAATGTGCTGTTGGTGAATGGTGTCTTTCTACGAATAAAATTCTCCAGGTCATCCTTGTCAGTATCAAGGTTAATCCTTCCATTTGGCTTTGAGACTAACCCGTCATGCTTTATGAAAACATCCATAGTCGATTTGGAGGATCTGGAATAGGCAGGGGCTTTAACCCTGGTGCTAGTTAGTTGTGCTGTCATGATATCTTGTCGTTGGCTGTAATGGTTCTGAGGTCGCCACTCCTTCAGCCATATAGAAAAGAGAGTCAACATTTGGTCCAGTTGCCACCCATACTGAATCATATGGGGATACGCCTTTGCCGCCACTGTGGATATATATATGTGTATGTACCCCACAGAGGCACCGGTGATGTCTTGTTTTTTTACTCGGGTTACATAGAGTACATTGCTGCAATGTAACTGGAAAAGTCGTAAAATCAATTAGAAAAGGCAGAATGACATTCTTGTTTCAAACAAAATTACAATTTCATGCGCATCTTTTTGTGTTATATGCACTGTTTTCACATTAAAGCGTTTTCAAAGGAATGCATAATAAATGGTTTTTTTAATAACATGAGAAGATGTAAAATCAATTAGAAAAGGCAAAATGATATTCTTGCTTCAAATAAAATTACAATTTCATTCGCATCTTACTGTGTTATATGCACTGTTTTCACATTAAAGCGTTTTCAAAGGAATGCATAATAAATGGTTTTTTTAATAACATGAGACAAGTATGTTGTATAGCTATTTTAGCTTCGTCATTATTTCATCGGACCATTTACTACTTTTATAGAAGAAACAAGTTTTAAAAAATGAGATATCTTCTCTGAAAATGTACTCGCTGCATAAGTCAATAGAAATAATGTTATGATTATCAATGAGCATGATAAGTATGTGATATTGAATAGCATAGATTTTTAATATTATATTTGTGTTATCGATATTTGTTATATTATATTTGTGTTATAGATGTGTGATAAAGAATGTCATACAAATGTCTAAAGACAAATGAGGGCATGACCTACTTTACGACTACATTAAAATATGCAATATATCCATGTTCCTTCAAAATCAAGATATCAAATATTCAATAAAAATACTGGATTAGGCTGAGAATTTAAAATTCAAGTATTAGATTGGTGGCGCAGCGGTAGTTCCCTTGCCTTGCACCAATGAAGTCCCGGGTTCGAGTCCCGCGCATGGCGCTTTATGTGCGTTTATTTCAGTCCATGAACGCTTCCGCATGTTTTTCTCTGGGCACTTCGGTCTTCTTCCTGCATTTAAAAACATCTTGGAGCCCTGTTAAAGATAAGCTTCCTTTAGCTTACTCGCTAACAAGTACCAAGTTGGGTTTCTTGGCGAAAGCCTAATCAAGGTAAAGATGATAGATGAGTGCCAAGCCTCCTAAACATTCACGACATTGTCGAAAATATCCAAACGCTATATTAACGTCTACTGCAATCAGCTTAACACTTAAGTGCATAAGGTGTTTTAGAATCCCGTTAGTGCACAGGGGGGGAGGGGGTCCATATGGACCCTGGATTTTGATTGCTTTAAAAACAATGTTCTCCATATCATTTATCTTTAAAACTGTACACAGTGATACACCAACTCAATTAAAATCATATGAAACAAAACAACAAAAAAATCCGTCATTCCGTTTCAAAATGGCGGCCGGATTTTCAAATTTTCAGTTTTTCCGAAAAATGTCCGGACAAAAATTGGAAATCCGCTTTCCCAAAGGAATTTTTCAATGAAAATTGACTCATAATAGCAGATTATAATTATAAATACATTGCAGAAATAAACATTTGAAAAAGTCGCTTCATTTCGGTTTTAGGGCCAAAACAAAATTTGAACAGCACCATCATTTTACCAGTTTATGCTAATTATTTCAAAAACGCCGGGACCGATTTGATTTTTTTTTTGCACCAAAACACGTGCAACCCCTACCTTGACAATTACATAAAACAGCTTTATCGGCTTATGTTGCGTTTTTGCGCTTCGCGCGAAAAACGAAATACAGGGTCCATATGGACCCCCCCCCCACCCCCTTATGCACCTAAGTGTTAAATTTGAAAAATATCAAAGATACTAGTAATCAATGCGTTTGTCATTATATGACCGAGTGGTAAATCAAAAAATAAAATCATCATACCTAACGAAAGTTTGATAAATTTAAAGGTATTCGGCAATAAACCAAAAATAAATATTGTCATAACTGTAGGCTATAATGTAATTATGTGATTAAAAAACACACAAATTTATTGAATTGAAATAACATTCATGAATGCATATTTTCATTTAGATATTCGTAAAATAAAACACTCAGTACATTTCAATTTAAATTAAATCTAAAAGAATAAATTCTATCAACAACAAACAGGTGGTTCTATCGTGCAAAATATGTAATGTTGATGATTAATTAATAAACTTACAAATACAAAACTCAGCAACCTGTTTTCTTTTGCCAGTGAGCAAACATTTTGAACATAATGTAGATGAATGCACACAACTATATAAGCAGTTAAATGTTTTTAGAACTATGTTTTTACTTTAGTGTTCAAAGAAAACATTATTTTATGAAATTAAATATTTCCACTTATCTATTATTACAAAGGAATTTCTCCCTGGAAGACAAACACCTGTTAGAGCCTACTATGATGGTATTAAGGCCAAGTAAAAAAAATCGTCTTTTAAGGATTTCTAAAAATATTTTTTTTTTCTTTTTTGTACTTCATGTATAACTTATTTGTAAAATGTGTTTGAAAAGTTGAAGTCTGTGCAATAGATTTGCTTCAGTTCAATAAGCATAAAGCATATTTTGTTAGAAAGGCAGCCTCCTCTTCCAACAACACATCTGGTATCGATACACTGGGTAAGTATTGGCCATAAATGGGCGATTTTGCATTGCCATTGAAATAATAAATACAAAATAAAAAGTACCTCTTCCTCCTTTTTTCAAAAACCCGGATGAGAAACATGTTTCATTTTTTACTTGGCCTAAATGCTTACAGAAACGGCACCTCCTTTTAAATCATAGGCATGCTTAAAGCAGAACAGATGTTTATAAGTCAATAAATTTATGTCTTGATAATATAATACTCAAAATATAAGTAATTAGATACTTCGTCTAAAGATCTTGATTGCGTTTAAGCCTTTTCCACATACTTTCAAAGCGTTTCATATTCACAAAGAGAAAGCAAACACACATATTTGTAAGAAGTATTAGTTTTTGTAATTTGGCGAAAGAACCTTTTGCTATTAACCTAGTAACCTACTTGCAAACTTTTTGAGAGGATTATTTTAGAAAAACATATTTATATTTAAGTCCGGTTTTCTAAAACGGTTATTTAAATAAAAGAAAAACTATAATTTGTTTCCCAATCTCAATGTGATTGGCTCTTGAAGTTGTTTGTCCAGGTAAAACTGTCAGCCGAAGAACCATTTTAAGAGACATTAATACCAAACTTGGAATCTATAATAGTATGCATATTTAAGTCAAATGATAGTTAATGCACTTCCAGAAGCATTGAGTGTCCGCCGCCGTTGCTTTCTGAACCTTTTTTAGATGCTCTCGTGATTGTTAATAGATGAATCTTCAATGTATCCCACGGATCCTGAATGCTTCGTCGATGCATTCGATATACTTCCCAAATTTGCTTTTATATGCAAGTACGATTTTGATCGATACCTCCTTAACTTGAAATGGTTTTATTCCAAAAGTTCTTGGTTTTGTATCCTTTTTTCTTTCCTCAAGATGCATTGTAGAGCTTATGAGTTATCAACACATATTCACATGTATTAAATATACGAGGGGCAATCAAAACGTTTTAAAGATCACCAAGAACAAACCGAGCTGGGGACAAAATTGTATTATTCAATCCTTGTGGCATCTTCACATAGGCTAAGGAAATTAATGAAAATTGTGGCCATTGGTCAAACAAATTGCAAAAGTAATCATATTAACAGGATATTATCAGACAAACATAAACAACAACACATCAAAAATCTAGAAACATCTACATGGTGGAACAGTGATTAATTTGCATAAAACAAAATGGCTGCCAAAACAGGGTGTAAAATTTCAAAATTGGTTAAATCGAGTTAAAAACCATTCTCTTGTGTTCCGCTAATCACAATGAATCAGAAAAAGTATACTTTTACACATCTCTGATGTGTGGTTAATGAGTTATATCAAAAAACGTGGAAGATTATATGAGGGGTCACGTGATATGCCCTATGGGAGACAAAAATTTCAAAATCTTCGGATTATTATTCAAACTGGTCTCAAATTATTTCTCTTGCTTAAACTACCCACACTTAGGATGTAAGTCGTTCTGAAGATTAACTCTTCATATAAGCAGTATACACAGTTTGTATTTCAGTTTTGAACGTTCTACCATCTTTCTGGTACTTTCAAGTTAGGTCTACGCCAAAGTTATTTCCAGTTATACCTATTTGTATAGTGCCCTATTTAAGGGGTTTTCTCTAAGATACAAATACTCCATTTATTTTCTTAAAAAATTAGTATTTGGTAGATTTATTTGTACTGATAACGATTCTAAAATAAAAAATATAGGTCACCGTGTTCGTTTTTGAGATACAGGC
>JXSR01S025803.1:94219-104883 GCA_000969725.1 Ophiothrix spiculata
TGAGTTTGAACATAATCACTATTATCTTGTACAATGTGGCCCGCGAAAAATATCGCAACTCTTTTTTGGCCCGCGGCAGTGAAAAAGGTTGCCCACTACTGCTTTTAAGAGTATATTTTTTAATAACTTACGGTAACCAAATTAAGATGATAGCTCAATAGTGTGCTAATGAGCGACCTTTCTTGAAGTATATTTGATAACTTAATTAACTTCTGACGATTGCTTTTCATTGCGCTGATAAGTGACCTTTTTATATAATTTTCTTTTAATAAAGTTAAGTTTGTGGCCATAGATATTCTAAATTGCATTATTTTCAGAAAAGAAAGTGAAATGTCCTTTAGGTCATTTACTTTTTTTTTCTTTTTGGATAATTAAGATATGATTGTCTAATATCTCAATTAACTATAGATCAAAAAAATCAAAAGATTGGTCTTAATTGCCGGTCGCATGCCAAATTGAGAATACAATGTTTTGTAATATGATTTGATGGGACTCGGTTTGTATCATGTTATACAAAAAAGATGTATTAATTTTGATCACCGTTATGTAATTTTCAAATTGTAATTATGGAGTTTACAGCTCTTACTTGCACTAAATGGTGTTTTCCCCCTTGAGTCACTATGAGTCTTCGGATATATAGCAGCCGCTTCACCAGATGATCTCCAGTCCTACGATGTTCAGCGACCCTTTTAGCTTCACAGACAGATTCCAATCCAAACTCTTGGCAGCTTCCTCCGAATGGCCCTATCTTGGAATGTGGTTTCCGACTAAAGGTACCTTTTGCTGTAACGCGTCACATTTAAGCATTGATTTTACCATAGATATGTTTTTACTTTCTTTCATGATCCCTTATCCACATACACTACACTCTTAAAATGACAAGAGTGAACAGTCACTCTTTCTAAGAGTGATTTGTTTTCTCTTAAAGAGCGGTGTCAGTGACCAATCTTTAAAAGAGTGGCAATTTTCACTCCCTCAAAGAGTGAATTATAACTCTATAAGAGTGACATTTCACTCTCTAAGAGTGAAACCCCGTTCGATTTCACTCGAAAAGAGTGAAATGTCACTCTTTTGGAGTGAAAAAAAAACCACTCTAAGAAAGAGTGACCGCTCACTCTTTTCTTTTAAGAGTGTATTTAACCCGCCTATTATCTTTCAGAAAGAAGAGGTCATAAAGGATAATATCATTATATTCTAATCCATACATTTAAGTATTTATTTCACACATTCAAAACATATCAACTTATCTCTATTATAGTATGAAGTCCGTTTCTTCTAGTGACAGGCAAGTTCAAAAACATTATATACATTAAGACGGGGAACAGAGATATTGAATTCGATGATGGAGAGATTCATTAAAAGGATTGAAGACGACTCAAACATTGTGCTTTAGAAGCAATTATTACAATTATAATCGACAGTTGTATTGAAGTCAAGAATCCCAAACGATAAATATTCTGATTATGTTTCATTCAGAACATAGACAATAGTTTTGGCGCTTAGTTGTTAAATCTAATATGGTGTTTGGATATATGTTTGCTTCTAACTGCTGATCCAATTTCAAAAATAGTTTCAGGCAGTACTTGTCTTTCAATTAATTAAGTATAAAATACCATATCTTTTAAGTGTCTGATTTAAAACAGCCTTAATGTAGGCACCTAACACCTTACCTAAAATCTCATTGAACAAACGTCATCACGCGTTATCTGTGAAATCTTGCACCAATTTTCTATCACATGTCTCACATTATTGCACCATGATGCATTAAATGGTTGAATGCTATTTTAAGCGCTGAGTTTGTAAGGCCTGGCGTCACTAGACGTCCTGTTCTCAATGAGAAGTTGTTTTTAGAAGTACTCACCAAGAAATGGCATATATGTGATCCTCGTCGCTCAGTGGGAAGTTCTACACTCTTAAAAAAGTTGTGTTAAAAAGGGAACATGGTTAACAGGTTGGTTTAAATTTTGCTCAATGATGGGTAAAACGTGCACTATTACCCAACAATGTGTCAAATTTTACCCAACATTGTGCAAAATTTAACCCAACCTGTTAACCATGTTCCCTTTTTAACACAACTTTTTTTACAGTGTACATACTTTTTTTGGAATTGAGTAAGAATTTAATGTAATCTGACTGAATGTCATCAATGTTCTTCGTCTCAAAATTGAACATAATATTAGCGTGTATTTTAAGAGCAACAAATTCATTACAAGTTGAATTGCACAAATTTGCTCTTTTTAGGAATTAAACACAAGTAACTAAACACGAATATTCAATATGAAGAGAGCCAAATGGTCTAAAGAGAGAGGGTTTTAGGACTAACAAACAATTTAGTCCAAGTATCAGCAACAAGAAATGAATTTCGTCCTGTTTAACTTGAATAATGCTTCGTATGATTGATATAGTGTGTAAGATTGAAAAAGGTTTCTTATTGAGTGAACTAAGTTTAAAATTGACAATTACGTGCTTAAATGTAAAAATTTAAATGATGATTTGAAACGAGATTGAAAACAAATTGCTTGCGTTATGTTTCTAATCAAGAGTGTCAGTCGCCAGCCATCCTAGTACGAAGTATACATATATTTGAGGATGACGGTTATATATGTAAGTCAATGACCATTCCATTGAAAGAATTTTGAATAAGTAAACACGAACTGTCATAACGAATCACTAAGTGATGGCATGTTTTCATCGTATCTAGTGATTAAGCATTACTTTACTTATCATCTATTATACTTTTTTCTCGGGTTATTGTCTTTTTCCCAATTTTTTCCTTCACTTTTCTTTCTAGGACTGTGACATTGCAAATATCTTTAACATTAACGCAAATTGGCATCCTTGGGTTAATTTCTCTTGAATAAACGGGGTTAATATTAAAAGGGTTAACCAATACATGCGTTTACAACCAGAAACCTTAACTCTACATGTTACAGTAATATGAAACGCTTCAAAGCGGAGGGCACATGCGGCTAAGCATGTTTAAATAACAAGTATGTCTAATCTGTAAATTATAAAGCAAAATAACAAGAAACGATGTTCCTTTTTCATCGTGATTTCAAAAATGAATTATCAAGCTTAAAAAAGTAAGTCTCAAGTAGGCGCCTAGGTATTGTGTCAAAGATCGCCAACATGTACTGGATCTCGATCTGGATCTCGGAGATGGGCACACATCTGGATCTGCAGTCAGTGTCGATTGCTCCAATTTAACAGACATTTTGAAATTAAAAAAACATACCGTTAACATGGTTAATTCAATGTGATAAATTGTAAAATATATAGAAAACTGTCAGATGTCCTAATTGTCTAGAATGATAAATTAAGACGCTATCTTTGAATATTTTGACACGTGCTGCCGTTCTTAAATACCGTGGTAACGAGTTCAGTAATTGTGACTCATTTTTCAAGACTGACTTTGATTTTTTAATTGGACAGTGCTGTTTTGAACAAGAAGTGCTAAACATTGTTTAAAACACCAACATTTTTAGAACAAACTTTACAAATATTATTGCCGTAATAAGAGTTTTCCCATATTATTTTTTAGAATTGTAATCCCAAGATACTTTGCTGAATAAACTTGCGCTATTACTATTTGCATCCATCTAAGATTATATTATATATTGTTTGTCTACTTCACTGTAAATTTGGTGTTTTGAATTTAAACATTTCTTTGTACACTTAATTTGACACTTTTTCAGTAGAAATGTGCTTTAGAAAAAATTAGTTCATTTGATAAGATTGTCAAAATCATACATATTGAATGTTACATCATTATGTATACAATTGTGTATTTCAAACACTAATCAAAACACTAGTTTGTCCATACTTTCCAAACATGTTTAATATCTAATCACAATCTAAACATTAGTCTCTTCAGCAGAATGATATTGAATACACTGAGCAAATGTTATTTGAAATCTGAGGAAGAGTCGGACATGCTTAGGTTCGAAACATGTTTAACTACCTAATCACCAGTTTGTCCATACTTTCTAAACACCTTATTTACAGTGTTTACAATGCTTGGTCTTATATAAGTTTAATAATCTATGCCAGCAACAAAAAATGGATGATATTAGTGATCTCATGTTTGTTCATGCAATATGAGAAAATATTAATGGTTCGGGTTTGTATCACCCGAGGCTGAAAGCCGAGCATGATACAAACGCAACCATTAATATTTTTCGTATTGTATAAGAACAAACAGAGGGTAACGAATTTATAACTCAGTAATGATCGTGATTTTCATAGCAAAAGCTTAAAAATACCTTTACAAATGCTTGGGAAATATTTCTCTTTACATTGTTTATAATATTTTGATCAAAATTTAGTTTTTGTAGTTTTTCAAGCTTAATTGACATATATAGAAATATCCTTTTCAGTTAGGGACATAATCAATTTAGACCCAAGCAACTCGCCTGAGCCGAGCAAGGACGAGCCGAACTTTTTGACCCAAGCCAAGTTAATACCTGGGTCGAGCAACCATTATAAATCACATCGTTGTGTACGCATTGATATTATTGACCATTATATTACTTGATTTTTGACACATATGAGCGAAATGTAAAGATGGGACGATCAACAACTTTGCTTCATGGCTCGGGCGACCCGAGCGATCGCTCGTCTCTATATTGATTATGTCCCTTATTAACCAATGAAATTGTTGTATTTTTATTTACTGAGTGATAATGTGTGATATTACACGTTAAAAAAAGCTGATATGGATTACTCTACAATCTGAAAACATTTTAAAGATAAAATAAAGATATTTTGAAAACTTACGGTTATTACCGTGAAGGTACAGACAATATAGGTCTTTTGTTCTGAAATCAGAAACCAGTCCATTTGTGAAATATCAAACTTTAAATCCAATAAGTCAGAACTCAAAGTAGGATTCTTCTTTGACAAAACATGTTTCATATGACCTATAAGTAGAAGGAACATGTCTGTTCCCTCTGTAAAGACAGGAAATACAATATGCCATCTTTACTCGGGGTACATTGAGAATATTGCTGCAATGTAACCAAAGAAGCCGCAAAATCAATTAGAAGAAGCAAAATGACATTCTTGTACCAAACGTATTTATTATTTACGTTGACATTTAGTCTTTTGCCGTGGTTGTGTCAAAGCGATAAATAACTTGATACCTGAATGTCGTATGAGTTTTCTTTTTATTTCCGTCATTGTTTCTTCAAACTGGTTTTTTTTTCAGTTAATTCATTTTATCACGGAATAAACTTATTTTTAAAATAGTAATCAATACTGAATTATTCACTTTGACTGAATATGATTTCTTCTAAGTTTAAAATTTGGCGTCCATTATGTAAATGCAAAAAGAGCCGTGTTAGTGATATTGAAACTCGACACCAAAAGAAAATGTTATTTCTTATTTCATATATTATTACTACAGGCTGTATGTACATATTGCTGACAAGTAGATGTTTTTTTGTTTGTTTTATTATTTTGTTCCTTCTTTTTTATATTTTCGATGATTCAAATTTCATGAAAACATCATTTTTTCATACATTTGTCTAAACAAACTGCTTTTAACGTTGCGTTCTTCCATTTCTTATTTCATATATTATTACTACAGACTGTATATGTACATATTGCTGACATGTAGATGTTTTTTGTTTGTTTTATTATTTTTACATTTGGCTAAACAAACTGCTTTTAACGTATGTTCTTTCAGAAGCAAACAGCGCGGAAAATATGGTGAGGATTAATAAGCTTACCAAGACAAAACTCGTTTTATTATCACTGAACACACATGCTAAACAAAATGAAAAATGAACGTATGCACTCATAAAAGAAATTCAATACCTTTAGAACTTTGTTTACCTTAATGTTTAAAGAAAACATTCATAAACATGCAATATTTCCCCGGTTTCATTATTACCAAGAAATTTCTCTCTGGGAGACGAACACCTGTTAGAGCCTCATACAAATGTCAATGCTTACCGTGCTTATCGAACCTCCACCTGCTTCAAAATCATAAACATGCTGATGGCAAAACAGATATTTACAAGTCAAGAAAACTATGTCTTGATTTAAAAAAAATGAAAATAGTTGTAATTAGTTACTTCTTCTAAGGATATTCACTCGTCCAATTCAACTATGTATTTTCTGAATGTAGGTCATTGTAGCATTGGGTTATTTCATACTAGTGTGCCAAAAATGATGTCAAAATACTTTTATAATGCTTAATCATAGAGTAGGGTGATTTGTCAAACTATTGAAAGTTAGAGTATTTAAAAAAAATAAGATTTGTCAGTCGGAAAAAAGTTGAATTGGACGAGTGGATAGGGTATCTTGTTTTAAGCCTTTTATACATACTTTCTAAGCGTCTCAAGTTTAAAGAAGTAGACAAAAAAGGCAGTTTTGTCAGGAGGTTTTAGTTTATGTCGAACGAATACTAAGTAATTGACCCAGAAACCGATTTGTAAACTTTATTTTGACAGAAACCAGGGCCGCTGTTAAAAATTACGGGCCCGGGGACAAATCTTATCCACGGGCCCCTGTATTAATGGATGTGCCTCCGGTATATGAAAAGTAGGGGTCACCCGGTTCAAATTTGCGTACAAGAAAAGAGGTCATTCGGTACACATCATAAATAACAATCATGGGTCATCCAGGTTTCAAAATGGGGTTCATTGAGGTAATAACCCTTAGACTCAATCATGTTTTTTTTTTTCATGTTTAAATTGCTATAAGTTTACACAATTTGTTAAAAATACGCGCGCACCGCGCGAAATTAGGAAAATAGTCATTCAGATTGCCTTGAAACGTCTAATTAGCGAAAAGAATAATTTGGTAGGAGTGAATATAAAAAAGGGTTTCATTGAATATGTTACCATTAAGAAATGGGGTTATTGAACATTTTGATTTTTTTGCAAGAAGCCAAAAAAAAAAAGGGGGGGGGTCATTGGGTATAAGACAGTTCAAGAAAGGGGGTCTATTCGGAGGCAAATCATGCATAGCCATGTAAGTACCCCGGGCTCATGTATACTTACCGAATGATCTTTCAGCCGATGAAACTGTTGCAGGAATAGAACAAAAGATTTGAAAAGCGGTACACAAATTGCAGAAATTTGTTTAATTTTAATATTATTTTTTATGACTTTTGGTTCTTAAATTTTAAATTAATATTTATTCAATCAAATATTGTTATTTTAAAAATATGCTTCTTCCTTCTGTTCCCTTTTTCTTCTTCTTCTTCTTCAATTTTTTTGAGTAAGTTTTGATAGCAATTTGACCCTATTCGTGTAGAAAACTTGACCATTTCTCCCAAATCCACTATATTACGAATGTCTAAAAATCTGCTCAAAACACTTTTTTGAAAGTCTAATTTCTAATATGCTGCTATCTTTACCATGGTAATCAGCCTTCATGTGGCACAAACGAAATGTATGATCATTTGCAAATATGATCATTATCAGAGCCCTATGATGTGGATAAAGTGTATTGCTGGCTGAAGTATAAAAGTTTTTTTTATTTTGTTATAACCAAATATTCATCAAGATGTTTGCATATGAAATACGGGTATTAACCATTTTATTTTACATAAATTACCTATATACAATTAGTAAAATACAGTTTGTACCTTAACTGTGGAGGTACAATCATCTTTCTGGGATCGCTGGTTAATTTTCAAGGTAGGTTTGTTCAAAACTCAAAAAACCAAATCGTGCTCAAAACTTCATAACTGTTTTCTGTAACTCTACGGGTAACTCTCTGCTTATGTCCTATTCCAACCGCATATGTTTATTATCACAACAGCAACTTGAGATGACATGAAGGTAAAGAGCCTCACACTTTTCAGGTGCTACTGATGTGTGAAATATGACAAGTATTTAGTTTCACTGTCAAGGGCAGTATTTCCGAACATTCTTGGTTCTCAAGTGTTACTACGGTGTTATTATACGGTTCATTGTATATAGATCTCACAATGTCGATAATTATCAAAACAGGTTTTGTTTACATCTAGTGTTGAAAAACACATCATTTTTCAGAATAGAGTACCCATGGTAACCTTATGGTAACCGTTTACTCCCTTCAATGTATCAGGTATCGATATTAATTCCACACAATCGCAAGCAAATCCCTTAGATATTTTACAGCACCCTTGTACTTTATATGATGAACTTTTCTCAGTGCGTGTGCTTTTTTTTTCAAATTTGCTTGAATCTAATATATTAAACGGATACCAAAATAATGTTTAAAGACCAACCGTATTTCACTATATCATATTTACATTTTGCAAATGTAAACCAGAGTGTAAAAACGTCTTTCGGGGTCTACAGCCCCTAAAAACGTCTCGCTCGACTGAATGTCATGTTTACTGCAAGTTTTTACCTACTTACACCTATTGGAATATCACAATTTTTGGCGTACATCTTGAATAGAGCCTCTAGTTTATTTATTATCAACTTTACTAGTGATTTCACGTCCATTATCAAGGTCAAAATGACGCCTAAAGACTACTTCGAAAAAGTTGACCCCTTTTTGCCGAAACATCGTAATTTCATGATGTTCGAACAATTCGACTGGTTTCAAATTTCGACAGATTGTAGGTTTGCTACTTCTTATTGAATTACAAACAATATTTTATAAATATGCTGAGTTGATTTTGAATGATAATGTAACAAACCCGGGTTGTTTTGCCCGAATATCCGGACGTGAATTACGAGTCTGAGTTTGCCCTGTTTGAGCTGTGAATTGCCTGTTTTAAGTATCTACATTATCTACATTTTGTCTGATATACGCAATCGCATAATTTACTTACAAATTGAGCATTCCAATGAGGCAAAAATTGCAATTTTTATGTAAACAAAAGAAAAATACGGTATTCTAATGTTTATGTTTTAGATTTTAGTTCAGCATCTCAACGCTGCCTTGATAGCTCAGCGGTAGATCTCTCGCTTCGTAATGCATGACTAACCCCCGCAAAGGCAGTGGAAACTATTTATCTTTTCATGATTGAAAAGTAGTTAGGATTCACATTTTCCTGAGCATGTGGATTCCTCGTACCCTTAAAGACATTAACTGACAGTGCTTCTTTATGAAAATGTATTTATATTGTTCAAACATAATTGATGTATCATTTAAGGAAAATGTAACACGAAAAATATCGGGCATAGTGTTCAACTCAACATGCTGTCTCATAAATTATTTACCGAATTTACTTTTAACGTTCGTTTTTTAGGATGTTTGCTGGAAAATATCAGTCGAACAAAATAGCTGAAAGAACGACTATTCGATGTGAAAACGTGGTTCAGCTTTCAAACACATTGCATTTCCTTGGATAAAAAGTAATTGACACTTTTGGGCACTTAAAGCACTCAGAATGTACTACACATAGCCAATAAACCGTCCCAAGAGAAGTTTTAAGAAGTCTAAAAGCCTTAAAACTAAGATAACATCTCTAATTCGGTGAAATACTCAGTAGTTCTTATGTTTTATACACTCATTTAATCTTTACTGTATTCTCACAAGTCTTCTTAAACCCGTCATGGCTATGGACAATAAATACCATTAAACTCGTGTTTATGCCAAAAGGTGTATCCCAGAACACCTGTTGCCGAGAATGTAATATCCTAAAGCAGGTACAAAATAACCATCGAACCTATTCTTGATTGTTGGAAAATAATTTATAGTTGTAAATGGAATTCAAGTAGGTATCTACTCTAAGAGTAACATATTAACACGTCGAAAAAACGTGCATTGCTTTTTGACCTCATTTAAGTATGTCCTGATGCTAATCCGTCAGCAGTGCATCGCCGAAGAAGAAGGAGAAGAAGATACATTGTCAAAACGTAGTTTAAATCATATGTCACATTATAAAGGAGAGTGTGTTTTATTGTGGAATGTGGAATTGATTCTGATGAGACATAAGTGTCTGCTATCCACATTAATTATTAAACGAAAATGTTATAAATGGATACTATCAAAACGTACTACAAGAGGTAAACCTATAAATTCAAAAAAGGCAGACAGCAAAAGAAACGGAATAAAGGTTAATGGAATTTGTCGAACAAATTATTCGTTTTGTAAATTAAGATTCTGCAAAAACATGAGATAATACCTTACATATTCTCTTCCAGACATTTTTTCGTAAATGATGTGGAAATTGACTGACGTTTTGCAAATTAGATAAGAATCAGTAAAGCAATTAAAAAATTACAAATCCATTAAAATGTTATTATTTCTTTCATAAACACTTACACGCCATTTTAACCTTTTACTTTTTTTTGTTTTAATATATTTGAACATTAAATTTCTATTCTTTTATAAACACTTTGCCACAAATCAACTTATAAAGTAAAACGTACAAACGTTACACATACTGAACGCGTGCCAAATGGTTACAATCATATGGACAATACCTTGAACGTACTTGTAACAAACACTGACGAACAATAATATAAAAATCAAAACAATAGACGGAATCATGTACGTTTGGATCTAGTATGACAGAGCCCTAACCACTGAAACCTCATTTTGTCTGCCTTTTATCTCTCAGACAGATGGTGATTTGTATTTGCATTATTAATGCAACACCAATAATGGTGTATTAGAACCAAGTTCGTTGTTGTTGTATATTATCACGGTCTTCATGCAATATGCTAATTACTATACAATGGCTAATTATAATTTTTGACTTTTTAATG
>JXSR01S025806.1:8229-18986 GCA_000969725.1 Ophiothrix spiculata
CCCTCGCTAATTTCGTTAATTAACCTTCAAAGATGACAAATCCATTGAGAAACCAACCTTCGCTCTCCACGGTCACGGGAGTCCTCCAGATGACCCAACTAGCAGAAGTTACTAGAGCCTATAGGGCGTGGCCGAACACATGTAGGCCTACGCATGCGTGATCAATTCTGGGTTGCCCAATGGCAAAAGCCAGGGGGCAAAAGTTTATGACAGGCGCTGCATATGGGACACCGCTGGACACCAGCATTTTTGATGGATGTTTATAGTGTGTAGCCATGGTAGCGGCGGGAGTCACGTGACCTGCTCAGCGTATTGTGTTATCCAATTCCTCAGGCATTAAACAAAAATGGATGGTCCGGAAAGTTTTTCATTTTGATATTTTTGAACATGGAGCATCAAAGACATTTTGCATACGTTTTAACAAAAAAACGGCGAAACAAAGATTTCACTAAAACGAAAAAAAAAAAAAAAAGTATGATTTTGTTGTTAGAATCAAGGTAAATGTATATAGGCCTACTTCCGATATCTTGATTGATCATACGGTTGATTCATATGAAATTTTATTGAAAGTGTCGATTTTTTTTTCTATAGACCAAAGCGACGTAATCTGTCACTGTATGACCACCCCACCCCATCATGAACGGTCACTGCCTTAATGTACGATTTGTTGAGCCCGTGTATGAGAATGTGATCGAACCTTTTAGTTGAAAACATTTTTGCGTCATGTTAAGGAGGACACAGCATCGAATTTAGAAAACCATACGAAAATTGAGAATATCAATCAATCAATCAATCAATCAATCAATGATACAAGTACTTGCATGATAACATGCATAGACTCACCAGGTATACACTGTATGCAGCGCCCCAAGAAGGAGCATTCGCACAGGGGACTAACGGCTTAACGTGACTATCCGAACCACGGAGCACCCCATAAAGGAGTCTAATCGTACAGGGACCCACTTCTTTGCGTGACTGTCCGACCACGGAGCAAGTAGAGTAAAGTTTCTTGCTCAAGGAAACAAGGAGACGAAAACCGACCGGCCTGGGGCTCTACCCTGGACAAAATTGAGTACAAAATTAGTACAACATTCCTAAGGTGCACGTTTGGAACACAATTATAGTACAGTTTTAGTACAAATATAGTACAAATTTGTGTACTATAAATGTACTCAAACTGTACTTAAATGATATTCCAAATGTGCACCATAGGAATGTTGTACTATTTGTGTACTCGATTTTATCCAGGGTATATTACGAGATAATGACATAGCCAAAATCTACAGAATTTTAGCCTTCAAACAGTTTTTGTTTGGTGAAAATCTGATATACGCTTCTCAAGATGTGACCATGAAATATCGAAGGTTGTTAAGAATTTTCCAAAAATCGATGCTTTTCCTATACTTTTACATGTAAAAACACTTAACTGGTGATATTTAACACCTTTTTAGTTTTTAAAATACAAGTTACATCAAACAATAATTGGTAATGGTACTGTTTGGTACCAACATTGGTTTTAGAAATTATACTTACAATTCGTGATGTTAAATATCACTGGATGAGGAATTTATTATGTATTTCATTGTTTTTCATCCCGCTATTTTTAGTATTTTTTTACATAAAATGGCACATCTCAAGAACCGATATGATATGACTATTTAGGTGCTTTTTTTACTTAAATTTATCATAAATCAAAATGATATGAAAAAGTGTAACTTTTAGCATATCATGGTGCGTTACCGTATTATGCGAAAGCGCTCTCAATTGTTTAAATTGATTTGCTCAATGATATCTTTCAAAACACTGTCCCCCACCAACACCCGGACCCATTTATCCCCAAAACGCTTTGACCGATTGACATGAAATTTGGCACAGACAAAGTTTCAACACATACTACGCCACTGAGGGGAACTGTGTTCCCCCCCCCCCCCCCCCCCCCACCTCCAAGGAAGTTATAACTTCCTTGGTCCCCCCTTATGAGACGATAGATGACAGGCAAAACAAGAAATCGCTATATCTTTTATTCTCATTCTTAGTCACAAATTTGAATAATTTATAAACAAAAAACGATGTATTAAAGTTATTGCCAACAACTATAAACATTATCATTGGAATAACGTACACCCCTATTCAAACATGAAATATTCCAAACCCAGTAAAGCTGTTCGCGCCAGATGGGTGCGTATACCTGCATCTGATTTTGAACGCGCGGCTCCACTGCGTTTCACGCTGAACGCACTGTCACCTATCGTCTCACAATGGATGGCCAAAATTCCTTATCAGGAAGTTAAATACGCTGGTCCCCGGCCTCGTATGTCTTCAACAACTCCACACTGACATAAGACGCATGTATCCGCTAATGAATCTAAGCACTTGATTGGCCCGTGCCCTGAAGGCATTTGTTTTTCGCGTCAAACACACAACATGCTTGACGCATTGGTGATTGCGAGAATGCTTGTAACGCGTTGTTAAGCGCGGGGCGCCATGCAGAGGTCGCGCATGTAAACATCGCCATTTTGTCAACCTCTTCACCAAAGCCTTCCAATCACGAACGTTTGACGTGTAGTTTGATAGGGCGAGTGAGCTGTCAAGTTGTGTAATTCTACTGGTCAAAATTTTGACTAATTTTGATCAGCCAATACCTGCGGTGTTGGGCAGTCTGAGCCATATAGTGAAGCGCCCACATCGAGGGTACCAGCGTAGAAGTTAAATCGCACTCATTGACAAAGAATTAGATTTTAAACACACCTGGAATTCTTGACGTATTGTTTTCCTTGGATAAGCATGATAAGTAGTAATTAAATAAATGGTCATCCGATAAAGAGACAGTAATCGATGATACAAATGACCCTTAAAATTTCTGACTTAATGATTTAATATTATCCCACTCGATATGATATATGTTCAAGTGATTTACACTCATCTGTAACTAATTCTTAACTAGTGGTTTAAGATGAAGCGCAAACAAATTATGAAACGCACCGCTGCAATTTGGAAGGCAAGGTGAAGTTGAAAACTGTTTGCGACATGTTAATTAGGTTTAGCCTCTCTCAGAGGCCTTCGGGGCTTGGTCACAAGATATTTTTCTATCAACTGTTGAGTCCAAAGTGCGAGCGGAGCGAGCTGAGCAAGCGAAGCGAGCGAGGCGAGCGGAGCGAGCCGGACGCCGTAGGCGTCCGCTGAGGCCAGCGCGAGCGTAGCGAGCGCTGGCCGAAGGCCTCTTAACATAATGCACTGTTTGTGTCTATCATTGTAAATGTCAATCAAATTTTCTCACTAATAACGCCCCGCCCAGTTGATCGGAAATAGATCGATAAATTGGTCTTGTTTATCATACAAAATTAATGTGTGACGTCATCGAAAAATAGTTCCTCGAAACACATGTGCGAAGTGGTATAATCAGCGAAAGTTAACATTAAATTCTGCCGTATTTTTACCTTTTTTGTTTGTTTTATCTATTCATATATTTGTTATGATCACACTAAACGGAATATTAGTGTTGTTGTGGACCGTCGGGGCCCTTTGCGGGCTTTGCAGCCCTGCAATGGCAACCCCAAGTGGCACGTTTGCCGCTGTCGCCGCTGTCAAAACCCCCACTAAAGCTTACTTGGTAAGGAGATGCCTGATGTGTGGGGATTCGATAGCTGCAGCTGCTAAATATTACAAAGTGGATATTGAGACCGGGAGAAGAACAGAAAGCAGGAGGAATCTTGGAGAGAGATTTTCAAAAGCTTTGGATGTCACTGATGTCATTGATGTGGCATTCAGACACGGCATATCTACTGACAATCATCTGTATGTATGTGCAGGATGTTGCACTAAACTCGACAAGCTGGAAAGTGCAGCCAAACTTAAGAAAGAGATGACTGCGAAGTTCAACGACACATGCAGTAAATCAGCGTCCAACCTAAATGTTAGACAGAAAAGGATGGCTGTCTCGAGCCCATCCTCAACATCATCAAGGCAGCCTAAAAAGCGTTCATCTACTGAACATGCCAAACCACCAAGACCATCCGGACCAAGATCACTTTTTGGAGATATAGCCAACTTCCCATGTGCTCCCCAACAGGAGAATCCAGAACTACAGTCACAGGTTAACCTGGTTGTGGGTGGAGATACTGTTGTGACATTGCCTCCTCAACTAAACCCATCGGGAATATCCAGTGTTCAAGTAAGTGTTTACAAATTAAACAATCAACTGAAATTGACAAATATTGTCATAAAGGCCTAGGCTAGGTATTAGTTTGACTCCTGATCTAATTTGCGAAATGAGATTGTCAAAATTAAATCAAAATAACTGTACAATGTAAACTAATGATTTGCAAGAAAGCATCTTTCTCATAAAAACATGAAAATACATTAATTTGTCGGCAACAATACTAATGTATCCGTTATTAAACTGAAATAATTGAAAAGTATAAAAAATCACAAGAAACAAAAGTCTTGTACACAGAATAAAGTTCATTCATAAGCGTAATTAAATGTATTCAAATTTATAGGCCTGAACTCTCAAAGTAGTGTAATTTGGATGAAAATAAAATATGTCAGTACATGTGAAATGGACAATTGATGCAAAATTATAACTTTCTTGGCTATATGCCGCAGATACGTCAGTATGTGAAATCTTGCTCGAGAAACTTGGCTTAGCTGGATATTACTTACCCGAAATTTCTGGCAGTGGTATTGGTACCACTGCCAGAGAAGCAAGCTCTACAATCAAACCTATCACATACGGTACCCAATATCCAAAAAAAATATCATCAAATTATATGAACTGCAACATGAACACTGATGGTAACCGATGTAAACAAACTAAACATACCGTTTGATTTTTCTGATCCTAACAGTGCAATTTTCATAAATTTTATTCAATCGCATATTACTAATTGTACGGTACTTGAAATAACAGAAAAAATTTTAATCTTTCCATATTCATGAATTAAATTTATGAAAATTGCACTGTTCGGATCAGAGAAATCCAATGGTATGTTTGGTTTGTTTACATGGTTACCATTTGTAAACATATAGCAAGCATCATTTTTGTGTGACTAACAAGTTCGGGAAGTGTTTACACTTTAATCAATAGAAAATTTAGTAGGCCTATAAATATCCATTGTCATGTTTGTGGAGTGTTGCAGTGCGTATTTGATAAAAATGATAATTTCTTGGGACATTGGGTATGTGCACTTATGCGATAGGCTTCATTGCAGAGCTCGCTTTTGGCAGTGGTACCAATACTTTGAATCAACATTGAAATTTCAAAATCATTTTGTCAAAAACATGAACAAAATTATATTTAGGTCATGTTCAAAACTTAATTTAAGTAAGTAATTTTTAGGTTTTAACATTTTTTCACTTTTCAACCCTGGAATTCAAAATTTCAACGTTAATTGAATGTTGAATATGCCCGCTGGGTGATAACACAAAATCACTGATCAATAGACCTAATATGTTATCAGGATTGATTAATTTTCTTGTTTTGGCTTCTAGGACCAGTATGATATGACTTTTGTGTTTCCCATATTTTGTGTGACCAAAGTTCATAGACCTGTATTTTTACCAAGTCATGGCAACAGGTATTTAATATCTACATGATCTAGGGGGGCCTATATGTTTATGCCATATGTTTGTAAACAATGCAATAATAACGGGTTCATTCATATTTTCCGTGGGAAATCACTTGATTTTGCTCGAGGGCAGGATGGCGCTCAGTATCGCAAACCAATGCTTGCCATCCTGCCCGAGGACAAAATCAAGCGATAACACAAGGAAAATATTATTGAACCCTGTTCATACCCTTTTCATGTACATGTATAAAATTTTGTGAAAATCTGCGCTAAAATTGACCAAACAGTCTTTTCTGTCGTGGTTGTCAAATTATTTAGTAGTGCCCAGAGCTTGTTTACCTGTCTAAAAGTTACAAACGCACACTCTTCATTATGCAATTAGAGCTGACGCGCCGTTGTGCACTGCGCTTGTTGCGTTGCAGTTTACATGTACATGGTGGGCGTTTCTAAGGTTTCTGTCGAGACTGTTTTTTCATGTCAACATGTCACAATAATTTATTGTCGACGTCAACATACATCTGTATGTGTCGACATAAAGTTGATATCAAATAGTTTTATCAGTTTTACTGGAAAAAATAAATTGTTTGCTAACTTAAGCTTAATGACACATAGAAATACCTATGCTATGGATCATAGAAATGTGCTTGTTCTTTCTGCGTACAACAATATGGGTGATTTAAGTTGATATTTTGTGACTTTTTTGTCAACCGTCATAATAATTTTAGAAACGGCTTTAAATGACGAGCAACTATTGAATTAAATAAAAATTGAAATAGATACCTTTTCAGAGTCATTGTTTTGACAGCACGTAGCTTACGGGATCATCACGATCCCTTCATTCACAATGACTCTGAAAAGGTATCTATTTCAATTTTTATGATCATGTCCAATATCAGTATACACGCTGCTAACTATTGAACTACATGTATTTATGCAACACAAGAAATACTTTTTAAAGCTGAACTGCAAATAAACAGCCATAACTTTACTTAAACATATGTTTTTATAAAATTTTACGTGCCCAGTTTTGGCGACAAATGAGATTTCATGTTGACATGTCGAGCTATGCTTTATGTCGACAGAAACCTTTGTATGAATTTATATTTCATTTACTTTAAAGACAGGTTTAGGGTTTTGATGGTCATATTAATTATAAAGTCCTCATTTCTTTTCTCAATTTTAGATACATAATATTTATTGTTTTTCTGTCATGTATGAATTAGATCATTTTAGAATTAAATTTGCATTCCATTATGCTCATGAAATGAGACAAAGTCAATATACTTGCCATAGGGCCATGCGTCATAAACTGGGTATCCCGATCGTGACATGCATACATTTCAAGAAAATGCACTTTCGTTCATTTAAAATGGCACAACTTGAGAACTATATACCCTATCATAGTAAAAGTATACATTTTTGGAAAGCTTTTTCTTCAAGAAATTCAAAAATGACACTGTTTTTTAGGAAGGGGTAGATCTGAAAACAGTGTGACTGAACAAAATTAATTTTTTTGCCAAAAAGGGGATATTGATTCTGAATGACGTAAATTTGGAATCCTATACCCCACATTGAATTTAAAGCCAGATTTGTGTTTTTCAGGGCAAGACCCATCCATGCATATAGTTTGTTGGGGCTTGCACTTGTGCTTCATAGAATTGGTGAAATGAATGAGTAAATATGAAATTTGTCAAATTTTGAGCAGCCATATTATTTTTTGATCCATCCCTACCTCAAAAACAATGTATACTTTTATCATGGTAGGGTGTATAGTTCTGAAGTTATGTCGTTTTCAATGAACGTATGCATGAGCTATTGCTTAACCTTGTAAAATGCATCACGTCATTGTTTTCCCATACACTTTCTATGGCAACCGTCCCCAGGCATCCACCACCCTGTGGGTTCGCTGTAAAATTAGTTAGCATTAACCGAGAAACTTAATGTTGGTGTCACATTAAAGAAAAAGAACAGGGCTATATTTTAAAATGAGACCATAATAAAAGATGTGTGTGATTGGTTTCATTTCAAAAATGACAATTTAGTTTCACTTTGTTCAGCAAAATGTCACACCACCACTCTATTTGGGTACCCAGTTTACGACGCATGGCCATATAAGTTTTTTTTTTAAATGATCACCAACTGGTACTTATATGCTCAATCTTTTCAAGAATCACGGTCCAGGGCTCTAAAATATGTGCACGAGCACAAGAGTAACAGTACACATAGATTCTCAAATACATTGTTGAGGTATGTAGCTGAGGACCACATTGCACGGGCTGATATAGGCCTACAATGTATCAGATTCCTTGTTGCAAGTTCTTGAATTGTGCTTTACGCAAGATAGGGATCGTTGGGGTTCAATGGACCATGGTACTTCTTCAGTACCAGTAACTCACATTCTACCCAAGGAATTTGTGTTTCACAGTCTTAAACTGAGTACATTCACAAGTGCTACATACATCTTACTGTATAGCTATATCTGTATCAAGTTTTGTAATTTCAATAATTTTTCAATTCTCATTCCAGGTTGAGGTCAACTACAAGTCAGGAACAAGAAAAAGAACACTGCCCCCTGAATATACCAACATAGGGCATGCTTTATGCAGAGGCACACCATCTTCACTTGCTCGCATGATCATGAAGTCACAAGTTCTAAGACCAGTTATCCTCGATGAAGTTGCAAGGGAAGTTGATGACGAATGTCAAACTGTATGCGCCAAGGCCACAACAGACCCATCCCTATTTCGTCAGACAAATATGACATCGCTTCTAGAATTGTCCTATGAAGCACAAGAGGAAGAATTAGGTCAGAAGGCACCAACACTGCTAAAGCTGCTAAAATCAGCAGCTACTAATCAAAGAGCACTGGCAACCACTAAAAAGACATATGAAGACATTCTGCCAGGGATAATGAATGTGGCTGGAACATTATTTTATATGCGGAGTAATCGCATGAATGCTCATGCTATGCTCTCCGCAATGATACTGAAGAGAGGAAATGCAGATAGCATGACGTTTGCGAGGCTGCATCGTAGAGGAATATGTACTTCGTACAACACAGTTATTCGTAAGCAAGAAGAGTTTGGGAAAGACCATGACAAACCAGTGTTGGATTGGGGAGTGCGTGTTGCTGAGGATGCAGCAGATAATGTGAATCCAGAGAACAGGCATCCTGGGTATTTCATAGTTGGGGACAACATAGACTTTAGTGTAAAAGCAAGACATATGACCACCAAGTTTCAAAGAAAGGAATACCACCTCTTTAATTCATTGGCTGTAAAGAACCGAGTGTCAGCCTTTCACCTGAGTGACAAATCATCAGTTGCAGACCCCAAAACAATAAGCATGACAGAATTTTTACCTTCTACGGAAGATGAAAAGAAAGTACGTGATGATTGGTGTATTCTAACTGGTAGAATAATTGCAGAACATCTCAGTGCTCTGAAGTGGACAGCGAAGTACTTCCCACAACACATCAAACACAAGTATTCAGCTGAGGCAAAGTTGAAATCAGAAGTTGTGAGTATCAATGTTAATTATTAAAAGTCAAAATATTTAAGTCAAAGCTGAGATACATCAGTCAAAGAAAAGCACTGTACATTTAGCTTTTATTAGATGACAATGATTATAGATGCCTTGTATTTGGTTCAGAGTTTTTCTTTATATTCTACAATGTATGCCGATTTTGAACAATACGTATAGGAGCCTTCATTATTTAATAACGACACTTTCATGATAGAATCTTCAATGTTTGCTTTCATGATTGAATATTCAATTTTGTTGTGAAAAAAGAATTACATCGGGGGTTGAGAGCCAGAAAGCTGTATCTGCATCTTCATAATCCTTAACTAATTTTAATAGTTTTGACAAAGTGACAATCGAAAAGAAAAAAAAGGTTTTAGCACTGTAAAGAATGACCTACATTTACGTATTTTTTGGTGATTTGGGTGTTCCCGGCTACGGGCTTGTTCATTCGTGTATATATTAATAATTGAAGGGGAAATAATTCAATAATAGGTAGGTAGTTTTGTATTGCATCAAATATTCATTGTAAAAAAACACCTCAGAACCAACATACAATGTATGAGTAAAACTTGATAAACCAACCTTGAAGCGTCCCCTGTCATCCATGACATTTTGAATTTTTTTTTGCTAATTGGGTTATTTGTTTTAGACTAATACCCTCCAAATGATTTGGCTTAAATATGCCTACATGTACTTTTTTCTGTTATGACCATTTGTTGAATTAAATTCGGGATCCCGAATTTAAGAATTCCACATATATTAAAGCATGCATGTCCAAATATTTTTCAGTAGCAAAACAATTTTTTGACAAAATACAAAAGTTTGAAAACTCTTTTAGATAATGTAGTTGCTGGGAGCTGGTTGGAGCTGGTTTTCATTTGATTGTCCTCTGCATACATGAAGTTGTTCACACTATCTTGAAAACATAAATACCAGTACCTCTTGACCCGGCGCAGAAATAATCACAATATGGATTTGATAAAGTTTTCATGACGAAATCTCCATTTGGTTACCAGGGAAACAAATGTTGATGTAGTATATTGCATCCACTCTTGTTTACTGAATTTGTTTGCAATATTTTATTGAAGATCCCCTTTTTCCTAAATATCATACAGGTGCCATTGGGAATTCTAATGGAGAACGAAAACACCAAAGATGGCATGGCCAACATAGTCGACCAACTACATAAGTATGTGCCTGGCCATGGGACTGATCATCCACTAGTACCAATCCTAAGTAAAGGAGATCTACTTACCTGCGAAAACGAGGCCAAAGCCCTGGAAAATAGAAGAGATGGCGACACAGAGACAGCAAAGCTTGAAGGTCTAATGCCCGTCATTTCAGATTTTCATGCTTACGGAAATTTTCTTGAGGTAAGTGTACATTTTGTATATAAGGCGACGAAAAAACACAGCTGTTTTACGGGCCGGACCGACTATAAATTAGTAATGCCCAACCAACATACCCTTCTTGGACGGTCCACCCGCCCATAAAACAGGTTGAGTTTTTTCGTCGCCTAATACACATTTTTTTATAACACTACATTGTACATGCACAGTGGATTCAAAATAAAAAAAATTAAAATCTTTTCGTTTAAATGGTATCTCCATTTAAATGATTCTGTGCACAAAATTGAATGCTAGTACAGTACTAGTACTTGGTTAA
>JXSR01S025807.1:0-15193 GCA_000969725.1 Ophiothrix spiculata
ACTTACAAATCGGACCAAAGTAGATTTAAAGGGCTTTCTTATAGCAATACAATAAAGTGTTAAAAATGAAGCGCCCCCTGTCACCCATGGCTAATTGGGTTTGTTTTTGGTTGATATAAATACCCGATTTGGCACAAAGATGCTAATTAAATTCGGGATCCCGAATTTAATTCAACATGTATTAGTATAGGAAAGCATGCATATATTTATTTTTCAGTGCGAAAACAATTGTTTGACAAAATACACTTCAAACGCTTTTACATAGTCACATTCCTTCATTTAATGATGTTTTTACTATAAATCATTTTTGGTAAAAATCTTATAGTATTGCTTTAAATTCTTCATATCTTTGGACTGAAGTGGTAAAAATGAAACGGGACAAAAAGCATGTTGTAGAGTAATGACTCCACTTTTGAAAAACATATATTACTATGATTTGATCTTTTGGCAACTATTTTTAAATATTTTTTATTTGCTCGTTGCATTAATATTGGGACAAGCTGTATATAAAAAAAAATAGGTCAAAAAAACCGACGCTGCCACCAACAATTTTTTTTACATGTTTTTGGCAATTTTTCAAAAAATAAGATAAATATCAAAAATTTGAGAAAACCCTGCCTATAGACATTTGTTTCTAAATTCCAAAAAGCAAAATGTTCAAAATTTCACAAATGCAAATTTTAGGTAGGCTTTCCATACATTTTGGGGCAAAAAATACGGTTTTCGGCTTTTTTTGCCAAAACTGTCATTTTTGGTCAAAAATGATATCATCATCATGTGCAGGGTAAAGATTTGCTTCTGTTGGAATTGCACTCATTGTAAGTGACAAATTGTTTTCTATTAAAAATAACCCTTAAACCATTCCAATACTATTCCCCGGAATTCATAATGCTCTAATTTGTGAAGTAGTATGCCATGATCAATGGTGTTGAACGCTTTTGATAGATCTAAAAACATTCCAAGTGTTGTCTCATCTTTTTCAACGGCAGTGTTAATTTTGTCTACAAGTTGTTCCACGGCCATAAAGGTTGAATGTTTAAATCTCTGATATGGTATCAAACTAAGAAAAATGGTTGAATAGTTGTGGTGCCAATTACTTTTTCATATTTGCGTAGGGTCTCGGATAAGCATGTTGAGGAGGCTATATAGCTATCAATTGGCCGGTTAGGCCGCATAAAAAACAAAGTTGTTTCTCGTCCCCTTCCTCCTCACTTTTTGATACCGCAAAAATGCTAAAAAGACCACACCTGTCCAAATGAACACACTTATCTGCTTGTCTGAGACCATATAAATGTGATGAAATAATTAGGCCTAATATTCTGGAGTTGTGACATACCCTGGAAAAAATCGAGTACAAAAATAGTACACCATTCCTGAGGTGCACATTTGGAACACAATTATAGTACAGTTTTAGTACAAATATAGTACAAAAATTTGTACTATATTTGTACTAAAACTGTACTATATTTGTGTTCCAAATGTGAACCTCAGGAATGGTGTACTATTTTTGTACTCGATTTTTTCTAGGGTATCCACGGAAATCAAGAAGGTATTCAGCTAAAGTCCTAAATGACCTGGACTTTGCAGACTGAGACGACATTGCCTTCCTTGAATCCTCCACCTCCCGTGCTCAGTCCCAGTTGACCCAAATTGCAAATGCTGCTGCTGACCTTGGACTTGTCATCAGTGCTCCCAAGACAGAGTATATAACAATCAACTGCTGTCCAAACCCTCCACTAGAATAAACTCACCAGGTAACACTGTATGCAGCGCCCCATGAAGGAGCATTCGCACAGGGGACCAACGGCTTAACGTGACTATCTGAACCACGGAGCAATTAGAGTAAAATTTCTTGCCCAAGGAAACAAGGAGACGAAAACCGCCCGGCCCGGCGGGCTCGAACCCACGATCTCTGTATTACGAGGTGCACCCGTGCTCTAACCGCTCGGCCACGCTCCCCTCTTGTCTTATAGCGCATAGGCCCTAAGCACATAAATTGTGCACTTTGTGATAGAAGCATGAAACTTGGCATGCATACTCGTATTGAGTCCCTGATTAATTTCTGATAGAGTCTCTTGTAGAAAAGAGTCGATTTGAGTCAAAAAGAGCAATAAAAGAGCAGAAAAGGATTAAAAAATAGCAAATAAAGAGCAAAAAGAGCAAAAAGGAGCAAAATTAGTCGAAAAGAAGAGAAAAAGAGCAGAAAAGAAGTAAAAAAGCAAATAAAGAGTAAAAAGGAGCAAGAAGCATACTTTGAGGAGTAGGAAGTGAGTCAAAAGGAGCAAGGAGTAGGCAATGAGGAGTAAGGAGCAGACTACAGGAGCAAGGAGTATACTTTGAGGAGCAGTCAAAAGGAGCAAGGAGCAAGTATTGAGGAGTAAGGAGCAAACTACAAGGAACAAGGAGTAAACTGTTAGGAGCAAGGAGCAACTTGAGGAGTAAGGAGTACTAAGTAATAAATACCATACACACATCGATTTTATCTCATTTTAACATTGGCGGTTGACGAATAAACAAGAGTAGTAAAATATCAACATGCCTCGTCACGCGTGTCACATGTGCAATAAGAGTTTTTTTAAACTCTTATCGCACATGAATAAAATTAAAATAGGCGCTTCAATCTACAGAGACACTTGAAAAATATCCACAGCCCCATGATGAGCGAGACGATGACGACCAACGCATCGATTGATCCTGATCCTCTGAGGAAGAAACTGATCGAAAGAGTAATGAGGACTCAGAAGAAGAGGGGGACGACGAAAAATATGAAAAGGACGACGAAAGTAAAAAGGATGAAGAAATTCAAGTTGTTAAGACTTTGTGAATGACAATCCGGCTTACCGATACTAGCTCAAGGCCGCTATGATCGCCACCGAGGATCTAAGAAAAGAAAAAAAATCGAAAAATACGTCAGCGAGGGCATGGATGAAGAGGAAGCCAGGGAAAAGGCTCACGAAAAAGTCTTGTGGAAAGTCAAGGAGCTTCAAGGATCTCTTCATCGACAGGTACGCCGATCATTTGTTGTTTGAGAAACACCTAGACGGCACCTCGGATTTGCATCCGCAAGGCTTAATTTTTAATGAAATCATCAGGAATCATGGAGAAAATAAACTGGGACAGGAAGAAAGTGGACCTCGATCGAAAAGCCATCAAGAGAATCGTGGCTAAACACCTGCACAATTTAAATGATCTATTCACGTACGAAGCGGCCGAGGAAGGGCAAAGCGATAGCGAATCCGAGGAAGAGAAAGCTAATAGCGATGGTAACGACTAACGAGGAACTGAGGAAGAGGAGGGGGAGGAGGAGCAGGGAGAGGAGAAGGATGATGAGGAGGAAGAAGATTATTCCGATAACCAATCCTACCGACAATGGTTAGAAGAGGCCCTGAACGACACCGAGGAATATAGAAATAGAAAATACGAAAAACACGTCAGCGGGGTATGACTGAGGCCGAAGCTAAGAAAAGGCTCATGATTCATGAACGGGCTACCTGGAAAGTTAAGAAGCGCTTTGTCGACCTGTACGTCGATCATAATCAATCAATCAATCAATCAATCAATGATACAAGTACTTGCATGATAACATGCATACCCCATGAAGGAGTCTGATAACACTTAAGGTGTTTGGTCCACTCGCCGTCCACGCGTACCGTAGTGCGCGCCAGTTTCCGAGTTGGTAAGTGTCGTAATACGCATGCGCATATACTCTGAGTAGTGTTTTGAAGTTAAAAATAGCCATATTTCAATGTTTTTCTGGAAAATTAGGTCCGTGACCCCCAATTTTTATTTTTTTATTTGAAAGAACATACTTGTGCGCAACTTTTATAAAAAAAATTAACAAAATTACTCGAGCAGATTTTTTGAATCAACACTAAATAATTTCACTTTTGCCACATTTCCCATAGACCCCTGTACTAATTTGTCCCCCAAAACCTCCAAAAATGGTGTTTTTAAACAGACTCTCATGCAAAAACGAGTCCCGTGACCCCCAATTTTTATTTTAAAAATCGGTTCTACATCGATAAAATATCATTCATGCCGATTTATACTAAAATTGCTCGAGCGGATCTGTCATGGACCAAACACCTTAAGTGCATAAGGGGGGGGGGGGGGTCCATATCTTGGATATCTTGGGAGGGGGGGTACTCAAATTTGGTTTGGGTAGGGACGTGCCTCAAATACCAATTTTTAAGAAAGTTTGACCCATCCTTATTTATTATACACAATCGGCTATGACATCAAACAGTTAAAAACAAAATACAATAGATACAATAAAGATTATACAAAATCTTTTAAATTTTGAGCCAAATTTAATCAAAAAGCTTATTTTTTCTGTCCAAATGTGCTCTATTTTGGCAAAATTTTCTAACATTTTGAGAAAAACTGTCCAAATTTGCGGCATTTGGCGCAAATTTCCGAAAATTTTGAAAAGAAAACCCCATCAAATACCTCATTTTGCGAATAAAAAGGACCGATTGGAATATCAGACAGCTTGATTTGGTACCCGAATTTGCGGCACGTCACCATAACCCCTTTTGTACTAAGTAGCCCCCGGGGTCCATATGGACCCTGAATTTTGTCTTTCGCGCGAAAACGCAACGTAATCCAATAAAGCTGTTTTATGTAATTGTCAAGGTAGGGGTTGCGCATGTTCAAGTTGGTGAAAAAATAATTCAAAACGGTCGCGTCGTTTTTGAGATAATTATAGCATAAACTGGTAAAATGAGTGGCGCTGTTCAAATTTGGTTTTGTCCCTAAAACCGAAACGAAAAAAACTTGTTTGAATTTTTATTTCAGCAATGTATTTGTAATTATAATCTGCTATTATGAGCCAAATTTCATTGAAAAATTCCTTTGGGAAAGCCGATTTCCAATTTTTGGCGGGAAATTTTTCGGAAAAAATGAAAATTAGACACGAATTAGATATCTGGCTGCCATTTTGAAACGGAATGACGGATTTTAATTTTTTTGTTTTGTTTCATATGACTTTAATTGAGTTGGTGTATCACTGCATTGTGTACAGTTTTAAAGATATATAGTGTGGAGAATATTGTTTTTAAAGCGTTCAAAATTCCAGGGTCTATATCCCACTAACGGGATTCTAAAACACCTTAGCACTTAAGTGATAATGTAACAAACACGCGTTCAAAATCAACACCACATATTTATAAAATATTATTTGTAATTCAATAAGAAGTATAAATACTACAATCTGTCAAAATTTGAAACAATCGAATTGTTCGAACATCATGAAATTTCGGCGAAAAAGGCGTCAACTTTTCGAAGTAGTCTATGACGTCATTTTGACCTTGATAATGGACGTGAAATCACTAGTTAAGATTCATACATATTAACTAGAGACTCTATTCCACACGGTACGCCAAAACTTTTGATATTCTGATGATGTGTAAATAACTTGCAGTAAAAATGACGTTCAGCCGAGTGAGACGATAGCCTTAAGAGGTTTTTTTTTTTATAAAAATTGAAAAAAAAAAATATTTTTTTAACCTATTCAAAACATTTGAATAGCGGTCAAAACGCATTTATAGCAAAAATGTTTCAACAACTTTTCGGATCCTTTTCACTCACAAAATCAAATTGGAGATTTTGATACCAGATGAAAGCGCATATTTTTCTCATAACCCATGCATGTAAATGATTTGTTGCAGAGATATTGCCAAAAAAGTGCTGAATTAGTGGAATATTTTGTTAACAAAATAAATTTCCTGATAGGTTTCTATGGATTACTATTATACACTTTTTTGCCTGCAGCATTAATTTGTCTCAAGGTAAACTAATGAAACTTTACAAGTGGTTTATGAATGATGACACGTCATTCAAATATGAAAAAAGTATGTTAAATTTGTCACCAGATCGGAATACCAACCTTTCATGTGTGCTGGGAATCGGTTGTTGAAACGGCGTTATCGGGATTTCAAGGGTGTGGGGGTGTGGGTGTGTGGGTGTGTGTGTATGTGTGTTTGTCAGTTAATAACTCATGGGCGTCGGAACCGTGTAGGTCGTGTGGGCTTTGGCCGTACCACTTTTTAGCCAGAAAAAAGGGAAAAAATAAATGAGTTTGATGCGTCATGATAGTCCTAGCATGTTATAACCCCAGCACCCTTGATCCTATACCTGGATCAAACTTGGACCATGTAGGCCTATAGCAATTGGCCCCCTGAGTGTTATAGGGGTGGTCCAGTGAAGGTCATCCAAGGACAAAGGTCAATTTGAGGTTAAACCTTGAAATTGTCCAAAAAGTTGACCTAAGGTTTAATATCCCAGGTCATTTCGAGGTCACGGCGACTCACGGCCATAACTTCAGAACCCAGTTGAACCTACCTGGATCATAAACTTGGACCATTAATAGCTATTGCCCCTCTGGGTTAAATCTTGAAATTACGGTCCAAAAAGTTGACCTAAGGTTATCCTAGGTCATTTCGAGGTCACAGTCATAACTCTAGAACCGTTGACCCTACTTAGAACATGTACAAAATGGGATCATCAAGTTTCTCTCGGAACTTTAAGAAGAGGACCGGTTAAGGTTATAAGTTTCAAGTTTCAAGTTTTATTTTATTAATCCTCTCAGATACCCTAATCAGGGTGTACAAGGACATGTAATACAAGTAAATATGTTTATGAACGACATGCATAGAATAGTAACAATTAGTATCTTTTTTGTGCCTCACGAAAAAAATGAGAGCTGATTAATAGACTTTTCGAATTGACTTTTATTTTGAGAAAAAAAGAATAAAAAATCAAGCTGTTATTTAAAAATTTTAATTGGTAAAAATGTACAATAATGATGATCAATTCGGTAGGCTAACGGTAAAATCCCCATAGGCCATTTAGGGTGAATAGGGGAGAAGGGTATTTGGCTTATTTTGGCTTCAGCCGGAAAAGATCACCCTAGGGGGTATTTTGAAAATCTGTGGTCACGCTATGACAAACTAACAAACAGACAAATAAAGGAAATTGTGAAATTTCATATGCTTTTTGAGAAAAATATGAGCAGTAAGTTTGATAACAAAATCTCAAAAGTTTGAAAAAAATAAAGCAAGAGTCGGATCATGCTCCTTTACGTTTCTAATCATCCTGAGCAAAGCTATTATAGCATAATGATAATGAACTGAAGTTTTGAAACATTTTTTCAATGATCTGAAATGTACAAAATTGAACGAAAAAAATCCAGCAGTCTCTTTTTTGTGCCTCACGAAAAAAATTAGAGCTGATTAAAGGACTTTTCGAATTGACTTTTATTTTGAGAGAAAAAAGAAAAAAAAAATCAAGCTTTTATTTCAAAATTAATTGTACAATTTGAGATCACTGTCAAATGATCAATTCCTGAAATAGTGAGCACATTGCAATGGAAATATCCCGATTGACTCTAATCGGTCATAACCGGCATGCAATTCGGCAAAAGACCAAAGCACGCCGCGCAAGCGCAGTGACGAGCTTTTGTTGGGTTTTGAAGCGAGCACATGGCGCGAGCTGTGTCAAGAGATAGGGAGCATTCTTGAGAAGCTACTGCAAATATCTTGCAGAACCATTGTCTTTGCCAAGGATTTTATATATCATATGCCTTCTTGATTTCCACCAACTTCCCTTGGAGTCGGAAACCATGGGGGTTTCTGAATTTTTGGATTATATTGAACGCGACTGCCCACAGGCTTTGCACCAGGTAGATCTTGGGCAGTTAGCCCGTAAACGTCTCACTGGACCTGGCCGGAGAGGCAGAGCATTAGTTGGACAAGATCCCCTTTACTTGGTTGTAGATGCCGAAAGTTGCCTTCACCGCCTTTATGGAGGGAGTTTCACAGATTGGGTATGTGGTGGACAGTGGAATAATATGTTTCATTTTGTGGATAACCTGTCACGAACATGCCGGAGTAACAACATCAAGTTGATAGTGTTTTTCAACGGGAGTTTGGAACGTAGCCGTATAAATGACTGGATAAAATGCCAAACTATCGCCAGAAATACGTCTTTGCAAGTTCTACATCACGTTCACAACAAGGGAACACCTCCACCAAAAGTTTTATTTACTCCTCCTGTGTGTTTAGGTGAGTGTTACAGTCAATATCAACTCAAAATTTGACCAGAAAAACATGCAGAAACTCTTTGTTTTGATACGATAGTTTATGGCAGCTGTGTGTGAGTACATGTGTGTATCGTACTGTACAGCATTTCACGCTTTGTGCTATTCGCGGGGAACTTTTGTTTGCCTCTGAATAACAACAACACGTGTGTTATGGCCTTGGCCCTCGATCTTTGACCAATTTACTCGAACAGCCTTTAATACCAGTGTGTAAAGCTGCCAAGATCGTGGTATCACAATTGGTCTACAAATTCTTGAACATGACCATGTTGTTTCATTCCATGTCGGTTTCTAGTTTCAGTTATAAAACTGCCCTGGGACTGTCACCATAAGATTGCCCAAGTTGTCTAAATCCCTGGGTTTAACTAACCGCAAAGAGGTGGAAACAATTGCTTTGTGGTTTAGTGATAATGGCCGCGGATAATTATCATTGATGAATGTCCGTCAATATGTAAAGAGAGAAATTTAATCTCGACTTCAGGCGTGTTATATGGTAATTAGGTTTAGAATGTTGTGATGGTGAATGACATGTTGGTAGTTGTTTTGTGGTTTCTAAACGTCAAGTTCAACATTCATGTGCAATGTGGCTTGTATTCAAAAGTGTGGATGACAAATTAATGATTGTATCATCATTACCCCAATTCAATTTTAGATTATTATCAAATATCCTCAGGGGTTGGTAATAAAAACAGTGTTCCCCCTCCTACAATTTATTTGAAATAACACATGCCTTGTGTGTACAGTCATTCTACTACAACTCTACCAATAGTGTGGAAGCTCAATGGTGATAAGCATGTAAGAACTTGCAGATAAATGGCGTGAGATGATGCTCCTCTTTTAAAAAATAATTTATTTTTTCATTTTTTCCACCAAATTCACTGATATTTAACATGAAAAAATATATGTCGATTGTCATATCAATTTCAATGTGAAACAAAACGCCACTTTATTAGAAAAGGAAATAAAATTCACATTTTCCTTACGTAATGATACAAAACGATAATTTTTTTATTCCGAATATATTTCTAGGCACGGTAACAAGTCAATATAAAAAGCTTTTTTTTCACATTGCGCAACTTAATATATTCTTATTCTCTTTTCCCAGTTCCAACTTTGCTTTGCTCAAATAAATCAGCAGTAGGCGTAAATTTACGAGCCGTTCTTTTACTCCCGGGCTTTAGCATTGGGCGTAGGCCAATATTATAATTGGAATTGAATGCAAGCATAATAGGTCTAGTTTTGGAGAGACACAAAATTTGAGATGTGTCGCCATGATAGGCTTACCAATTTTCAATGGTTTCATAGATTCAGGAAAAAATGGACCGAGTCATTTTTTTTGGTTCATCGTGGTATTGGATCTAGTCATATTCATATCAAGATTCACTTTGGTTCTCAAGAACCATCTTGACAACAACTTGTTGGGTTGCACTGATGATTGTGTTTCTTTTCTTCAAAATTTATTTAGCTAAGATGCACTAATTTTTGGACCATCTTTTATATCCTGAATAGTTTGTAACATTCTTCAGCCCCTTCAACTTACAAGTTTCAACCATCATTCTAATTTCTAAAGTCTAATGTTTTTTATCTTTCCAGTAAGGTCCACAATGGAACCATGGTAGGCCTACTTCTCACATAAAAAAAAAAGGTCACAAAAATGACTTGATGGCAAATCCATAAAATAATTAACCCTCATCCTCATGTGCTATTTATAACACAAACTCTGAAAAGAGGCTGGGGGGGGGGGGCTTGCAACCTGCTCCCTGGATTTTCTATGGAGCGTTAAAGTTGTATGTAATATTTGCTACCAGTGGATAAGTACATATTTCATATGACGTCAACAACAATTGAAAATACGTGAACATTAGCCAAAAATTGATTTTTCGCTAAAAATCGCCAAAACATCCATTGCTGGATCTGTGGCTGAATAAATACGAAAATGATGATCCAATTCCAAGACATCATTGGTGATTTTAGTGATTGGGCAATGGAATTTGGGAGGTTGTGGGTTCAAGCCCTGGCCTGACCACCAGTTTGTTGAATCCTTGAGCAATATTCTTTATCCATGTTGTTCCTGCTCAACCAGATCGGATAGAAAATGGGTACCGGTATGTGAAAATTACCGTGAAGGTAAATCAGACTTGTTTGTGCAGCAGGGGTGGCGTACGGTACCCTTTTATTCAGTATAATTCCTAAATAGAGAGTAGCCTAAAATGCTAAGGACAATTCCTTAGCATTTTAGGAGATGAGCACCATGGTCGTTAGGAGATAAGCTGTGGTTTTGACTTAAGATAGACACTTCAGGTAATTTTTAAATTACAAATCAAATTCCTTCAAATAGTCTGTAAATGAAAGCAGGTGATCTAAGAAATCCAATACCGTTTGAATTTTTCCAATCCGACCTTCCGTTGCAAAGGTATGAAGGTTTTTGTATCGCTATTTTAACTAATTTTGGAGAATGCAGGTCAGGGATAAATCTTTTATTTTCTTTTTTTTTGACAAGCGAGGTCACAGCACCAATAACAGTTACACAGCTATATTTTAATAGTCAATATTTTAATTGTCTGAATGGATATTACACACACAAGGAGTTATTTAGCAGCTTTTTGCGCCCACACATGCACAGGGGTATTTAAAAAAAGATGATAAGTTCCGCTTGATAAAGGGCTGATCAACACTTCATTTGGGCTGAATTGCAAAGAGAACAGACCTGCAGAAATTTCACCCAAATGATAATTATTGTTGCCGCTTGTTGTTTACTTATATGTGCTTTTAAGCAGATATATTAAAAAAATTCTCAAGTGTGCATGGATGTCCACATAACTTGTAGACAACTGAAAATTTTTATTTGTCCCTTCCAAAAAAAGTGGGCAAATTTTTTAAATTCAATAACTTTGCAACCACATATCAGAATTCTAGTCTACAAATAGGTAGGTGTGCATGGACAAAATCATCTTCCTGATAACATATTCTCAAACAAAAATGGTCTATCCATATAGCGCGTAATTCAGAAAAACATTTAAAAAAGTGTCTAGAAACACTTGATTTAAGTATCAAAACAAAATTATCAAGCCAGTTAAAGTCATGCCTGCTTGAATATGAGCTATGTGTCAATGTGTGTCAGGGTTTTTTTCCATCCGGCGAAAAATCAACAAATCCCCCCCATTTGGCGATCGTCCCCATTTTTGAACCAGAGCTTGTCCCCCCCCATCTGATCCGCGTCCCCGTTACATTAATTTTGTTTCAGTTGTTATAAACTTCTGAATGGGGTTAATTAAGGTTACCAGTGCAGGTCTCTGTTATTAATTCATATTGTTTTATCACTAAAAAGTGATAAAAGTAGTTAAACAGTAACAATAACTCGCCAAACTGAGTCCCCCCCCCCATAAACCAAAGTCCCCGATATTTGTCCCCCCCCATCTGACTTCATCCCCGACGGGGACGAATTTTTTTTTGTTCCCCCCCCCCCATGAAAAATTTAGAGAAAAAACCCTGTGTGTGTAGGTCAGGGGTGTTAAATATCAAGGTTCTCCTACCAGGTAATGGGTAAATGAAGTATCTACTTAAGACAGTGCTTGCGTTGTGTAGCTCGGAACAGTGCAGGATTTATAATGAGATTGTGAGTTTGAGCCTCGCTATGGCCTACAGTTGAGAGTTTGGAAAAGGCCTCTCTATTGCTTTGTCGACCCGAGCAGTATGGGTAATAAGTCACTTTGACATTAAATTTAGAACAGAATGCATTATGGGTTAAGTTTTTGACAGGGATACTAACACGATCAATTCATTGACTACTGCACAATGAACTTTGCCTTATGTTATCATTCTAAAAATTATGTGATTTTGTTCAAAACTGCAAGAGAAAGGTTTAAGGCAGTTGAATTTAGTCTTTGTTAGTTATTTTAATATTTGCCAGAAGTGGAATACAATTATTTTCAGTTTATAATTAAAAGTGATCTGATTGTCAAATTCAGTATCAAAGTGATTACGTAACTCACCCAGTTACTGGATCACGCACATACCCTGATAACGGTAAGTGCAATACTTTTGTGTGGTGATCATTTCGATCATGGTTCATAACAAGAAAGCGTGATCCAGTTGTCTGGGTGATAATCGGATGACACGTAACACTTCGATACTGAATTAACATGCTTTTTCTGTGAGCCTGAAAATAGACAGGTTAAGAAAATGTGAGCAGAGCTGCTTGCTCTTGAAATAAAATGGTTACGCAAAATGTATGATATTTCTGTGCCAAATGGAAACATAGGCCCTAGTTTAGTGTTGTGTAAATTATGAGGGCAAATTATAGCTATTTGATGATAATATCACCACTCCTGGACCTTCCATCTCAATCTTCTAAAACTATCAGGCAATCATGCATCAATATGACCAGTGGACAAGTGGTCTCATCATATTCATCCACATTTTACATCCAATCTTATATTGTTTATCAGTGCGCTTTGTCAAGCATGTCATAATTGACCTTTACCTGAATCTCTGCTAAGGGCAGAGATGACTGTAATTAGGAAATGTGTTTGTGCTAAATTGCAGACATTTACTTCAAAAATATTAAACTTTCAGATAAGTTTGAGAAGAATAGTCTGTCCCAAGTCATTTAGCTTTAGCCTCCAAGGATAGATCATAGTTAAAAAGTCTAAGCTGCTTCAGGAGAATATATTAAAGATCCCTTTGGACTTTTCTGTTACTGAATCATGCACATTTTTAGGGACTTTTGCAACAGTAAAAATTGTTAAATTCTTAAATTATCAGAATCGGTTACAAATACAATATGGCCTACTGATCATGAAAATGAATAAGGCCCGTCGCACTTGATTTTTAGTTTTCTGTTTCCACCTGCCCCGAATGTCAAAAATTCCCAAATAATTCATTATTTGAGATGGTTTCATTATTTTTTATTATTTTAAAAGACAAAAGGCAATGTATTTAAGGCTCAAAATAACAGACAACCCCCAAATATTGTTTAAAAAAAAAGAAGACAAAAAAGCAGTTTCCATGGCTGGGGTGGGTACATGGCACATGAGTAGTAATGAAAATATTGGCATTGCATACTCAAAACTGCTGATGCTAGTTTTGTTCATGGCAATTTTTTTTTGACATTTTATTGCACAAAGTTGAAAATGGAAAAAATGCAGTGCATAATGTTTCTGTGCATAGACAAACACACAAAAAAATACTGATATGTGATTTACTTTACTGTATTGATACTATGTCAATTGAATTATCTCGCATATTTGGATCCTACAAAAATAATGAATAATGAAAAGTGAATGCCCCTCTATTTTAAAAGCTGCAACAGGAAACTAAAAATCAAGTGCGAAGAGCCTAATGTTGAAATCTTTTTAGGTATGAACTACCCATAAGCATAGCAGATAAATGGCAAACCATGATCATATTTATGATACACATGATCATCCTTGCATCCTAGCAGTCACTTGCCAAATTGATTAATTACTGGACTGCTGATACAATTAACATGTTGGGAAATACCAAAAGCCAAATGTCAAATAAAAGTACACATTTACACATAGCTCTGCAGGTCTATATGATAGCTTGCAGTCAGACAGTAAATTGTGTGGTCTGGACTTGTGGAATCTTTGTTGCCTCCTCTTTGCCTGGCCAGCCTGCCTTGTTTTTGTATGTTATACACCTGTCAGTTATTTAAAGGGACACCATAGAGACAGTAGACACGGGTTTGATTCCCTTGTCAGAAAAGATTTTTGGAATCTTTGCCAAGATGTTTGCCAGACTTGGTGGGAGCATTGGGTCAGATATTCGATTTATGCCCCTTACATGAAGTATTTTGTGTTAGGTATTTCATGAGAGATTGTCGTCCTTCCGAAGGGACGTCTTGGTCCCATGTACAGAAGAGACATAAAGCTGACAGTCCCAGGAGAGTCATACCTGTATGTAATCGCAGTCAGTATCATAAAGAGTATGGTATGCAGGATCATGAAAAGTTGACGTGTGTATTTTTGTTAAATTTGCTTCTATTTTAAGGAGAATAAAATAAGCTTTTTTGGTGGGTAATTCACCTCATAATTTGGGTAAATGTAAGTGAAGTTGTGGCCTTTAAAACAGCTCTGGATTAAGTTCTTTCTCAAGTCTGACCAATTTTTGCTGAAAACCATAGTTTCAATTTGTTGGTTTGCTGGAATCTTTGTTGCCTCTCATTTGCCTGGCCTGACTTGTATCTGGTACAGACCTGGGTCATGAAGTAGCTTAGTAATTTGAGATATCAAGAGGTTTTCTGAGTAGACAAAGATGCTGACAAAGTCAAAGACCTTGTAGGCCTTATTTATAGAGATTTTTTTTTGCAATTTTCTTTGCAACACAAGCTGCAACCGATTCGACAAGAAAATAGGAAGAGATTTTTTTTTGCAATTTTCTTTGCAAGCTGTAATAGTGGTCACAATGGTGAAGACTCTTTCACAAATAATGGGGTACAGTTCATGAAGTAAGATTAGGGCCCAAATTCTGAATGCAGTACCAAACCGGAGCCAGAGGATTTCACTATCAGAATTTGTGAAATTTATCAGTCTGGGAATTTGTTCTTACCAATTTTCATTTTGAGTCTTTGACCGTATCATTATAAAATCAGAGAGCTGTTCAAATCTTAAGTACTGTCCTGAATAATTACCAATATACAGGCCCTATTTTGTTGCATACCTATGAAGCAAACTACCAGGGAGTACCAGCTTGAACTTTTATTCTGTACTTGCAGAGACCAGTAATACTTCAATGTAGTACTAGATAAGCATGGTCGATAATTCGATATATCGAAATATATCGATTTTTTAAAAACATCGATATTGCCGATATTGGATTTCAAGGTTTATCGATATATCGTACTTGTCGATATTTTGAAAATAACATCGATAAATCGGGTATACGATATTTCCACAGCTAATGATATATCGTACCCGTCGATGTTTTGAAAATGATATCGTATAATCGGGCGAATGGTGTCTACAAATCTAGCTATAACTATCGATAAATGTAAGTATTACTCACTCAGATAGCTCATTGTTAACTTAGCTCATGTTAATTATTTCACTCATATGAACAATATCTTTAAATAGT
>JXSR01S025807.1:23658-33752 GCA_000969725.1 Ophiothrix spiculata
ATAATCATACCATCTTCAAAGTCCCTATGTTGAATTGAGCAAACATCCTAGTTTTAAACTTTCTTCCTTCCACTTTTTCCCCATGATGCCAGTTTTTGGGGTGAGTCATTACAAATATCCTTAATCCTAACCGCACTGAGCACTTCTCCGTTTAAAAATTATCTCTTCAGAAATCCTCAAGTTAAAAGTGCCGGGTTTCCACCTGGGTATGAACCCGTAACCTCTCGCATCCCAACCCAACTATCATTATGTCAATCCACCGAGCACGAGCAGCGATTTAGTGACCATTGCTAACTCCAGTCTATGATGTATTTGGACTTAGGCAGATTGTGATTGTTTGATGTTTTGTACGGTTAGGGTACAGTATTGTAAGGGTTAACATCTCATCTGTCTTGGGAAAACAAATGGCCTAGCGGTGTAAGCAAGTCCCCCTCTTAACCATCGGGCATTGAGAGTCATGGGTTCGAATTCAGTGAGTGGCATTTGCAGTTGGCCTAGTGTTTAGTGTCCTTGAGCAAGATATTTACTCCTGTGTTCTCTTCACTACCTAGATGTCAAATGGTTAATGGCATTCAATACTTGAATGGGAACAGATTCATGGTGAAGATGTGGTAATAACCTCACTGCAAAAATGAGTCTTGTCCAATCGCTTTGAAAGAGAAAGGGTACCCCTACCTGTGAAAATACTGTTTGCCCCATACCTTTACAAATATGCCTATATTCATCTTGCAAAGGTATGTTCAGGCACAGATGAAGAGATTTAAAAAGCAAGTAAACTGCACACTATTTACTCCACTTAACTTTTTCTTGATTGATGATGATAATCATACCATCTTCAAAGTCCCTATGTTGAATTGAGCAAACATCCTAGTTTTAAACTTTCTTCCTTCCACTTTTTCCCCATGATGCCAGTTTACATGTGACGCTTGTCCAGGGTATCATTATTTTCTTACGTTTGTAGTGATTTTGAGCATAAAAATTGGAAGCAAGCTTGTTCCTCTACCTGGTTAAATAAGAGTTTAACATGGGGACAGAGATGTATGTTAAAGTGTTAGTGGAACATGCCCGTGCATGCCGAAATGCATGCGGGGAAGGTATGGGTTTTCCTTACCGCGTGGATCTCGCAGGACCTGTGTGTTGCCTGCATTACCTCTCTGCTTGCACGATATATCGTAGTAAGGCTGAGTCAACTCATGCAAGATGGTCTATATGGCACTATAGTTATTATAAGACTTGATGTAGTCATTTAACAAATCCAGAGCACATCTTGGAGCGATTAGCGATGAACACTCACTGATAGTTTCCCATTGATGGTGTTAGATAGTATTGATCATTGATAAAGAACGAGATGATGGTGTCACCGTGTTCTTTTTATGCTTTGAAGTGTGACAGCGAATAAAACTTGATCTTGGAGGTGCGAAACGAGGCTGAGAGATGATGAGATATTATTATGAGCGTAGCCAAATTAAATGGGTTGCTTAATTGTCATTACATTCCTATCATGCGCCAAGATCATGAGGAAAATATTAGATTTATGCAAATTTTCGAGTTGTGATGAGTAGGTAGGCCTCAGGAAATTTCACTTTTCTGGATGAAACTGACCTTATTTTGTGTTGAACATGTTTTCTCCATAGTGCTCTTATTATGTTTCTTAATTTTCATATTTGATGAAGAAGTTGATTTAAGCAGATGAGGTTTTTACTAAATTAAGATGAATGTAGGTCACCCGGGCTTAGTAGCACACTGTATGGTCTCAAGTGATTTGAAATGTGGTGTTAAAATTTGTCTTCATACCTTCATTGGCTTAAATGTGAAAAGCATATTTTTTATTTTAGAAAATATGTGTCAAGAAATTTTTGATGGAAGGTATAAGGTTCATTTTTTTCTGGGAGGGGATTCTTTTTTTTTAAATACAATCCTGCGTTTGTGACAAAACAAAACAAAAAAAAATCGAAAAATTCAAAGTATGTTCATTTTGATGACAAGCACTACTTCAAAAACGTTTGTTGCAAATAGAGCAAAATGCTTAAAATTACCTTTCTTGAACTTTTTAACACGTTTATGGATGTCTTGTTATTTTTGAAATTCGAAATGAGTTCAAAATTTCTTGATCTAGCTATGATGCACCAAATTAATAGTTTTTAAATAAAACCTAGTTGTTGTACTTGCCAAAATTTCTATTTCTAAAAAAGAATGAGCTTGTAGAAAAAACGTAATCAGAAATACTAATAAATCATGTAGATTCTCCCAACCATTTTCGGTTAGGTTATCGATATATCGTTCTCAAAGATTTTTTGAAAATATCTCGATATATCGGGTGTACAATATTTCAAGTGTTAACGAAGCATCGATGTTCTGAAAGTAATGTATAAAAGTTTGTGTGTATGATATCTGCAACTCCAGCTAACTATCGATAAATGTAAGTTTTACTTGTGCTACATTTTCATTGAGCACTTTTAATTAGAGAAAGCAAGAAGTGTGTGGTTAAGTTTGTACGATTGACCGAGGGATGAGGAATTTTGCAGCTGTACCCAAAAACAACTTGGATGTTGTCAACATTTGTTTTAGCATTATAACATCTTTAGTTGAGGAGTCAAGAAGGAAAGACCATGAAACATTGAGATAATTTACGACCGATATATCGATATTGGAAATTCTGACAGCCCTAGTACCAACTTGAATAAAATTACGGACATAATATGCCTTAAACGCAACGTGTCTGATGCGAGGTTGGAGCATATTCAGGTCTTTGTTGTTGCCCAAAAATCACAAAATCAAAACATCGTTCAATTATTCCAGCAAGTCAAGAATATCCAAGTCTCCAAGTAATTAAATGTTCAGGGCAGAAAAGCAATGTGTCTTCATCCTCTGCAAGGAAAAGCATTTGATTATCAATTTCTCAAGTTCACTTACAACAAAAATCAAACAACACCAAATTGAGCATGCCCATCGCATGCCTAATGGCCACTGTAAATTCATCAACAATTGTATATATCCTGTCTATGTATTACTAGGATTCTCCAGAAATTACAATCGTCTGCATTCCTCAAGGAAAGTTTGGCAGACAAGACAAGGCATTGATTTCAGTAAATTTCTGGCTTATTTCCCGCCGGATGCATTAGAATAACAATGTTGGTTCTTTGGAGGAGATATGAGAGACAAAAGTTGGAAAGGTTGGATGGTATGGATAATTTTGACAGCCTACTAGTCTGCAGTTGTCCTGTGTTCAGGGGAGAAAAGCAACATGTCTTCATCCGCTGGAATATCATTTGATTATCAATTTCTGAATTTCACTTCATACAAGAAAATCAAACAACACAAAATTGAGCATTTATTTATTACATTCTGCAGACAGTGTTTAGTGAATGTGCAGTAAATTCAAGGGACCTCTCCATAGTGTGAAAGACAAAATATTGGAAAGACTCTTTGATTTTAGGTGTAGGAGATCGAAGTGCTTGGAGAAAACCTGCGAGGACGAGATGGATTGATAACCAAATTCACCTATAACCTTGGTCCGACCGGTAATCGAACATGAGCTGCGCTGAACTGCGCTGAACTGCGCTGACCTGTTACCCAATTGCATGCCTAATGGCCACTGTAAATTCATTGTATATTCTGTCTATGTATTACTAGGATTCTCCAGAAATTACAATCCTCTGCATTGATTTCAGTAAATTTCTGGCTTATTTCCTGCCAGGTGCCGAATAACAATGTTGGTTCTTTGAAAGAGATGTGAGAGACATAGAAAATTAAAAGTTAGGTTGGTATGGTACTTTCTTCCACTAGGTCTATCATCTTCATTTGTCCTTCCATCCTTCCTAATTTTGTCTAGCTATCCCCTCCTCAGCATACCCATTTAATAGTTTAGGTCGTTACGCTGTAAGCTGTCTTTAAAAAAAGCAATACAGACGATTACACAGTCATCGATCAAGCAAATTTTGGCAAACCAAAAATCTTTCTCAAGAAGTACCGTTGAGGAGATGAAACGATTACATTCAAGTATAGATGGCGCCTTTTATTTTCCGGAGGTGATGAATCTAAGCTTGTATACCGTTTGTGTATCGATACTTTAGTTGAGAGTAATGACATGTCTTAAAAGTCTGTGAATCTTACAACTATCGATACTTCAACAATTGATAACAGGTCTACCTATTGCAGTAGCATCAGCTACTCTGAAATGACCGTAGCTAAAATTTCCAGATTTTGATTTCCATGTTTTAAAATCTTAATGTGATCAACGTTTTGAAAAAATGTTGACAGTCCACAATTATAATTATATGCTGTCCTAAAATATGACTTCATGTTAATTATGTTTTTCTTTGTCTTGCAATCATACGTTTTATCTATAAGTAAATGTTTCAAAGTCGTGTCCGTTTGAAGAAACCAGAGGAAATTGTCATTATTGAAGCCAAATTCTAAATTTCAAACCATGACAGTACATTTGCAATTGCATTTCTCACGATATCTGCCCCTCTGCGCTCATCACAAAGTCTGACAAGATATACTCGATGCCTGAAGTAGGGTATTGCTCAAGGAAGGGGAAGTTGTAAACGTGGACCAACATTGATTTTCCAACCAATTTGAGAACATTTGCCATGGGTTGTCTAGCCCTATAGCACCAAACCGTGAGAGAAGAGCCAGTGAATCAATACACAGGTAATTCAAAATTTGTGCTAGTAGATTGTGGTTTGTGAAACTGATTAACGTGGTCATCTTGTTGCAAAGTAGGCCTGATAATTCCAGGGTTAACTCGGCCAAATGACTCTTGTCAAGCGCAATTTGTACCAGATGGTTTCAGGCAAAAACTTGATAACAAGCTCTTATGTGATTTTCTCCAAGTGAACTACGGGCTCTTGATCAGCTAACAAGATGTTGAAAGTGATACTGAGATTTGATGCAATTTACAGATCTTATTTAAATCGAGTTTCTATTGTATGTATGATGCTTTCCAGTTGTTGTGACCTACTAAATTTCAGCCATAGAGTATGATATATCAATCTCAGCATGGAAATGATCTCAGTAATGTTCAGATCTACACAGATCATTCTAAATTATTAATTTACTTGAATTGATCAGTTTGTGCTGACATTAGAATTTTTTTCTACAGCATGATTTGAAGATGACCCTTGATCTAAATCTCATTTTTGAAAGTGTACCAAGTGCAATTCGTCAGTGATAAGGGTAAAGTGTTGGGACCAAATTATAAATAGCCCTGGCAACAATTTTGTAGTGGCCAGCCACTGACAGACATGGTTTTATAGATGTGAATGGTCCCTGGTTCGAACCATGCAATGGGAAACACGTAAATTAAAGAAAGTCAATTTGACCCTACCTATTTATAGCCAGGGAGATGTAACAAACCCACTATTCAGGGAGATGCAACAAACCTACTAGAATGGTCTTACATACAATGTGCTGTGATAAATTTTATAGTATGTATCCACTGAACATAAATCAAAGGATTGGTGATGATATTTAGTGCCAAATATACGACTATGAAGTGTGTGGAACCTCGTGAAAATGATGGATGATTCCTGAACTCAAGTTACCATTCTCAATCATAACTTGGAGACTCTAAGTCACCTGAATAGAAGTATTGAAAGTCATTTGATAATGATGAAAATAATTCACAGTTTGTAGTATTGCACTAATCTGGTGTATCGGGTGACATTTTGCCAGGTAATAGCTGGTAATGAAGTGGGTTTTTATTTGGTGCTGCTAAAAATAATTATTTTATGAAATATTTGGTCCGTTTCGAATGTAATTGGCAAACAGCATTTGATAGGCTTACATAGGTGTTTCTCTGGAGTTTGTATGAACTGTAGGCTTATGGATAAACTCAGGGTTTTAATGTGTAATTTTAGTGGACAGGTCACTTTGTCCTACGGCCTAGAAAAAGTAAATTTTCTGGGGCACCAAGCCCAGAACAAAATCTAGTACTATTCTAGTACAAATTGTACTAGAATGTATTTGAGTTTTGCCAGGTAAGCCATGTTATGATTTTAAAGGGGAAGGGGGCGACTGACGCCAAAGAGACATATTTTGACCAATGTCAACTTTAATGCTTTGCTAACCAAACTTAAGATTTAGAATTTATTTTTCATGCACGTACATGTAATAGATCTGTCGCGTATCTAAGTGTTGGGGTGGGACAATTACATTGTCTGGTAGGCGCACATTTGCATGATTATGACATGTTGATGTGTGACAGCCACAAGAAAAAATTAACATATCTGACCATAGTGTGTCGCCTACATTTGAAAATATGAATATTGTTAATAGAGTAGTAAAAAAGAGAAGAGGAAAAATTTGTTCCATTCATAGAACGAAAAAAAAAAACCCGCCCCAAAACATTTATGAACATCGAAGAAAAACATTTATGAACATTGTATCATTATGTTTTCTCATAGATCCTCTGTAGTGCCAGACATCATAACACATAACAGCTCCTACATTCATAATACATGTATGCATTTTATGTGATGCTTCTTCATAAATTTATGCCATCAAATCACGAAATGGACATAGCTCTAATACTTGGCCTTAAAGATTAATGTGGCGCCAAGGAACATCACTCAACTAAAGATATGATGAGGTTTTTAGGATAGATACAATTGGTGTGATAACAGAAAAGATGGGTACGGCATGTATGCTACATGCACTGAGTTGCATAAATGCGCTTTTACAAGATTACACTTAATTAAGTGGACTACAGTGATGGACGACTTAGCCAGAGGCATCTATTAGATACGACAATAATGTCCACTGAACCCTTGAATTCTGTCCATTTTTGAAAGCATGTCGGCTTTGCTTGGGTCGTGGATATTACTTCTAAAAGGAATCTCTATCAATTAAGAGGTGAGAGTATTTGAATATGGATTCAAATAGGGGCAGATTTTAAGTGGTCATATATGAGAAAAGCTAGATCTTACATATAAATAGATCATAGAGCTTTTACCATGATGAGATTTGAAAATAAGACCAAGCATTTTTCAAATATGGGTGGTTCAGCATTTAAAGGGCATCGATTTTAACGGCAATTTTAGTCCAATCTATAGGGCCTTTATTTTTTCCTTGATACTATCCACTTTACAAATCCACCATCTTGTATTCATCTACTGACTGTAAAGTTACAGTCAGAGTTCTAGGCTGGGGTCAGACGAACGACGAGGTCGCATTTACTACAATAAATTACAATTACATTTACATTTATTACAATAGAGTTGTCGTCGCATTGAAAAAAATGAACGACGACAATTTCCGTCGTTGAGATGGATTTATTGTAATAAAGTTGAAAGTAATGCGGTAAAAACCCTGTGTGACCCCACCTCGTAATTAATTACAACATTGCATTACTATAGTCTGCATGCTGAAAATGATGTGCTAATCCCATCTCGTAATTAATTACGACATTGTATTTATTGTAGTAAATGCGAGGTCGTAGTACGTGTGACCGCATGTCGTAATTAATTATGACATTAAATTTATTGTAATAAATAAATCTTGTCATTCGTCTGACCCTGGCCCTAGATAGCCCACTGATCTTACCCCAAATTTTGAGGTGAGCAGTCAGTCGCTGGCTTTCTAGATCACTGGATTCAATAGTTATCCCTCTCTTATTTATATAGTGGTTAGTGTCATCTGAAAAAAAGGTTCTATTAATCAAATTTGAAAAGGGTACACATTAGTATAGTGAAAGAATAATCCATTTTTTTTAGCATCAAGGTAATATGTTGGCATATTGAGGTTATTTTGTGATGTGAAAAATCTTGAATTTGGTTCTGATATTAAGAATGCCTTTTTCCAAGTTATCCAACACATCTCAGTTCATTGTTGACCATCTATTCAACAGCCCAAGTGACTTGCGTGTTTTTTCACACTCAGTACTGATAATTCCCAGACGAGACATATCATAACTAAACCATAAGTGTTTGCTATTGCTATATTGCTTCTAGAGTATGGCACAAATAGTTTGTGTGATGCGAAGTTTAGTTTGTGTAATGCGAAGTTGGAAAATGTTTTGATATCCTCATATTGTTCTCACTGTAAAACGAGAAAAATGGGTTTGAAACGTGTTATGAATATTATATTAATCCCATTTAAATTGATAGTAATGACCATAAGTTCTTGATATTCCTGTGTTGGACACTAATATCATTATCAGTAATAGCAAATCAAAAATACATTGGTCCAAATCAGTATTCCCTTGAAGTATTTTGCTCATGAACAAACTTCAGAAATTGCATGGTTAAGTTTGAGGGCCATGTCAAAATTTTCCTTCATTATTTTCTTTATATTTATTAACCTTATCTCATTTTCAAAATGTCTTTCCAATTCCAACTAAATGGTCTTTGTTGGAATACTGGTCCACACTAACGAGTTTTTTATGAGTTTATTTTTTAAAAAACAAAGTAAAAAGGACAATATTGTTCAATCATGTTATGAATTTCATTATCTTCCAATTCCATTGATTTCCAAAGGCACTTCTGATAATGGCCAAGCAATTTGGAATTCACTTGTCGTGTACACACTCGATGACCGTAGTATTGAAATACGGTAGCTAAATATCACGACGTGCTTGGAAAGTGAATTGTCAGTGTTGTTAGTAAATACTTCAAGTCTTTTGACATACTAATGATGAAAAGATCCTGACTTTGACTTTTGACGAGCCAGTTCAGTTCCTGCCATGTATTGAATTACTCTCCATGATGTGTTGTGTCTTTTTGTAGGAAAATTGTGGCAGATATCGTATAAAATACAAATTTTCCTTAAATGGTATTTTTTTCTTGCCAAGTGTTTTTTGTTGTTGCTATTCTTTATGTTTCAAAGGTGGGCTCAAAATTAATGGACTGAATAGGGCACGAAAAGCATATATCAGATCTATTTTTGATCAGAAATGGCTGATTCCGATCTTAGTTTCAAATCGGCCAATTCCGATTCAGATGAATTCGCTTAAAGTAGTGTATATATTACAAAGGTCAATAAATTGCCGATATTAATGCAATAAACGTTGAATCCATCGATCATTTAAATATCATGTGGTGGTAATAGATAATCCTAGGCAAAAATATGTTATACTTATACAGTAGAACCTCGTTAACACAAAAGCTGTTAGCACAAAAACCCTGATAACACAAAATGTTTGTTTGGTGCCTAAAATTGATCTTCTATGTGAATTCAGTTGGATAACACAAAATCCTGATAACACAAAATAAAATCTTTGGTCCCAGTGATTTTGTGTTAACGAGGTTCCACTGTAGTATTTTGATATTGCTTGTTGGTTATGGCAAGTCTGATTGGTACTAGTAAAAGATGCGATTTAACTTGATTTTATTGCACTTTTCCTAGGGTTTGTTGAATCGCTATGTGAGATTGGCAGAATATAGATTTGTTTGTTATTCTGATTCAGATCCGATAACCTTAAATCAGTCTGATTCCGATCAGATGGGTCAGACACTAATATCAGGCCAAGCAAAAATTTGGGGTTTCTGTAACATGCTTTATAAAAAGGTGGGTAGGTAGATTATGTGTTGTGTTTTTGAATAAGAAGTAATAAAAAGTAGCCATGGGTTAACATTGTTGCTGAAAATTAGTGGTTAGTATTTTTTTTTCATAATAGAATTACTCAAAAAAAAATCCACATTATACATCGGTTAAATTAAGGACAATTAAAAAATATAAACATGTTTCTCGTATGTGTTTTTTGAAAATTAAGGGGGAAGAGGACCTTTTATTTTTGTATTTTAATTGGTAAACTACTCAAAATGACCTTATTTATAAGTTCAGAGTGCTTTTAATAACATCTAAGAAAAAGAGATATTTTATTTTCTTGATTTGAGAGATGGACAAGATAATTTTCAGCAACAATGTTAACCCAAAGCAAATTTTGCAAATTCGGCCCAAGTAAATAAGTTTTGTTGGGAGATGTATTTTCAAATTTTAAATTTGTAAAATTTGCTTTGTGTTAACAATGTTGCTATAGATTATCTTGTAGCAAATATACTTATATGCCTATTTAGAACAATTTTGCCACATGGGAGTACTTTTATTTGCAATTTCTGGTTAAAAATCATGATCTCAATACATACTTCATT
>JXSR01S025809.1:4348-25716 GCA_000969725.1 Ophiothrix spiculata
TATGAAATACTTCGACTTGTAAACACTGGCGACGTATTTGTAGTATCCAGAATAAACAAATAATGTATTTATGTCTTTATGCAATGATGTAATACATAACTCATCAATATAATTTGGAAGAATTTGAAGTGTAATTATTTTCAGTTTATATCTAAGCATGATTTTTGCTGGAGATATATGCAAATTTTCAACAATACTTCGACGGATTCATTAATTTGATTTTGACCTCAAAATGGCGACATTTGATCGAAGAAGGAAGAGTTGGATTTTAAGATGGAATAATTGCTTGTCGCTTATTTTCATCGTGTTTGTGTTTGTGATGTTCAAACACGGTTTAACAGAAGCAACAGGTAAGTGTTTAAATATGACTTGATATCATAAGATATTTGCATCAACCCCCTACCGATTTTTGCCGCTAAAATCCTTGCGCGCAACGCTACACAACTTGATGTATCTCTAAGTTCATAATGTGCTTTTGTTTTAACAAAAACATTTCGACCCTACCACCTCGGGGGTGGGGGATACAAAAAAGAGCCATTTAAGCTCATTTTCAAGATATAGGGTACTTTTTCAAACCCTAGTGTTAAAACGGTAACGGTAAATTCCCGATCACAGGGTGTGAGTGGGTGAAAAAGGGTATATTTTGGCTTTAGAAACAATCACCCTTTAGGGGGTGTTTTGAAAAACTGTGGTCACACTATGCCTGCAACTTTATACTTGAGTCGCCCCCCGGAACAATATCCGTTCAAAGTTCGGAGGTTAGGGGGTTTGGTGTAACTCCCTGATTTTAAGAATGTGTTTTTTATTCATTTTTGTGGTAGATATTCATTTCAAAATTGGTATTTAGGTAAAACTAATAATGTTCTTCAATATTTAGCAAAAAAAGAAACAAAATTGCAAGCAAATTAGATATTCCTACGATTTTTAGACAATATTGATTTGTGCGTATACAGGGTGTCCCAATAAAAATGCATCACTTTTGTTTTTGGTCATATCTCAGAAACCGAGAAGAAGACTCAATTTTAGTCCATTGAAATGGGTTTACACAGTAATTCATGTTTATCGTATTCACTCACTAACTCACTAAGGCGACCTCGGTCGGATTCCTATGATGGCTCTCCAGGTTCTTCTGTTAGTCATGGTATTAGCAAGTTCTTTCCATGTTAGGCCAGTGTCTTTCATCAGGGTGTCCAAGTAAGTAGTGGCAGGACGTCCTGGTTTCTTGTGTCTATAATGAGGCTCCCAAAGAATGACTTTTGAGACTATTTCAGCTTTAGCTCTATAGCAATTGTCTTAAAGTAATTAGCTCTTTGGTGCACCTTCATCCATTTTAATTCATCGTAGAGCTCTGCTACATGTTTATCCCTTACTTTACTTCCAAGAATAAGGCGAGCGACATGATTTTTGAGAATTTGAATACGGAAAACTATACAATGTACAACACTTATGACAACAATAAGGCTAAGGTATTCTAGCTAAAATTAGATAATTTCATTTAACTGCTGGTCAAATTAGTTTGAAATGATATCATGATATAGCAAGTCTACACTCAACAAGATCATTTGATTCATTATAAAGCATGAGGAAAAAGTATACTTTAGGTCCCAGATACTGGTACACAACATTTTATCAATACTAGATATCCAAATATTGTCCAGTATTGTCCAGTTCTTGTTAAGTTTTTGTATTCCAGCATGTCCAGTATTGTTGGTCAAAAATACTGTTTAATAACAGTTTTGATTAGTTTTCAATATTCCGGTATTGATCTGACTATGGTTAGTTTCGAAGATAACCGATATACTCCTGCTTGGTTAGAATAAATATTGGTTTTGAATTAGACTTCTGGGTTTCAGAGAATAGGAGGAGTTTGACTGACAGTGTGTGAAAAAAGCTTTCCATGAACCAAGAAAACAAAAAGTCTTTGATAAGTTGAGCAACATTTGTAATTTTTAGCATTTAACAATACTGGAACAGCATTGACCATGTTGACCAATACTGGAATAAAATGTGTATACAAATATTGTTAAATGTTTTCAATAATACTGGAACAAAAACACCCAGAATTGTTTAATACTGGAATGTCCTAGAATTGACCAATACTGGTATACAGTATTCCACTATCTGGGACCTAAAGTATTTTCCCCCAACAAATCCGTAAAATTACGGGGAAAATGCCGGCAGCAAATTTTCCAGAACGTTTTTTTCCTTTGCAAGAAAAAGCTTTCTCAAGGCAGCAAAAGCTATTTCTAATCGCTTTCAAGGAATTGCTCGTCTGGTTAGTAATTGCTTACATTAATATTCAAAAAGCTGACCTTTAGCTTACAACATGTACCAATTACTTACATTTTAGTATAAAGATCCTATATGAGGAGCTTATCACTGCTAGATTCAGGTTTTCTGTTATGTTTTCGCTGCGTAAGAAAACACGCTGAAGTATTATACTAGAGCTATGTTACTATAGATGACATACATCATGCTATTTGTCGAAAACTGCGACAAATTGACACCGGAAATGTAAAGTAAAATTTGTGTCTGAAATCTATCAAGCGGTAGCAAACGATAGCCTGGCTATTGTTTGTGATATAGCTTTTGGTTGTCTGGGTTTATTTCAGGGACAAAACAAAGGTATCAGTCCAAGTCGAAGGTCGTGAATATATTTTAAGCACTTGCTAAGGTTAAATCTTTCACTAGTCTCCATGTCTCTTTTAAATAAATAAAGATACCTTGTTCCTATGTAGGAAAATGAGTTTCAAAATAATATCTTTTTTCTCTTTCATTTTAGCTAAATGACTTTAGCTAAGTGAATCTTAAGCAATTATAAAAATTGCTTTTTGTCATTATTTTGCAAAAAGTCAATCATGCGTTATAATCAACCGTCTTGATGTTTATTATATTTAAGTAAAAAAATGCTAATTAAACACATCTTAAAACTGATGTTTAAATACCGTTGCTATGGTGCTTATAAATTAAGCAGTATTAAGAATTTCGTAGTACAAGTACTCGTTATTGCTTTTTGGTGATTTGATATTTGCAAATACCTTGCTTGGATTATGTTTATATTTTGACACAATGTTCATTTGATAAAAAAACACACCTTTGCTATGGAAACAGCAGTCATGTTTTTGATGTAATTCCTACGCGCAGTTTTTAGGTTGTTTGCAGTAGTTTATTTTATTTGTTTTTGTCAAAGAATTCCATATAATGTTAGGATCACAACAAAACTAAAAGCTAATGAAAAGATTATTTTAATAACAAGAATGTTGGTGGCTTCATCCCCCAGTCACGAGAAAAGAACGAGGCAAATTCGGGTAGGGGGAAACGAGACAAAGTCGGGGAAACGAGACTCGGGAACGAGACAAAGTCGGGGGGAAATAAAAGGGTATATTCCACTAAACATGCCAAACAAAATTGGTGGAAATGTTTACAAAATCGTAAACAATGTTATTGGCCCAGTGGAAACTGAACCTTTTTTGATTTCAAGCAAAATATCAGCTTTTTTATTCGACCACATAAACATGTTTTTCAGTCATACATGTGTTACTTGGTACGTGAGAAGTATTTTCCAATCAGAAATTGTAAAGTTTTTATATCCGTGCATGAATGAGCACATGTTTTGTTTCAAAAATGTCACAAACGTTACCAAAAAGTTACACCAAAATGTCACAGACGTTACCAAACGTTACAACACAAAACAATGCATTAAAATAAATCCTGGCGATATAATGTTCTGTAACTTTTTTGAAATATTTGTAAATATGTTTCCCATAATCGGTGTAAGGCGCAATAAAAAAATTGTTGACACTTCAGAGAAATTGTACTTTGAAGTGATTAGGAGCAAAAACCATTTCCGTGCGCGGTCACAACGTTTCCGAACGTTACATGGACTTTACCCAGGATTATGGCAATTGATTTAATTTTCAAACATCTACATGTCTTGACCCCATCAGTGAGCACCAATATCAACAACAAACTCGTTGATATAATGTTTATGCTAGGTTATGTGGCCATTTAAAAGTGAAATTGTTCAATTTTTCGGTCACAAACGTTACTTTGGGATGAGCCTATTACAACATGTAATTTTTGTTGATAAATTAAAATCATATCGATATGTCTTCTTCTTTTTTTTTTTTTTTTTTTTTTTTTTTAGATTCAATTCTCTCATGCATTTCTGCTGCACGATAGTATGGTGTGCAAAGCATAGAATTCATCAATTTTTTTTGTCTTTTTGCTTTTCAATTTTCAAAACCTTCGCCAAAACTTTGGGGTGTACCTTTTTGGCCTGATTAGTCGGGGGAACTTTGCATCTAGATTCTAGCCCCACCAGTCAAAAATTCCTGCGCACGCCACTGATTATAAAAACTACTAGCGTTTATGGTCATGGTAAGCGAGTTAGGGTCGGTCATAGTTACTGATTTAAGATCAGGTCAAGAGTGAAGTTTTTGATTGGACCTAAAGAATACCTTTTTCCCAGAGATTCATCAGAGTTAACAGGTACACGTTGCAATAAAAATAAAAACTACCCATCCTGAAAATGAGTGACCAATCTTTAATAAGAGTGAACATTCAACTCTTACAATGAGTGAAGCATAACTCTAAAAGAGTGACTATTAATTATAAAATTAACATGGTTTCACAAGAAAAGAGTGTGATTGAGCAAAGTAAAATTCACTCCAAGAAAGAGTGACCTGTTTTCTCTTTCGTATTTAGAGTGTAGAATATGAGAATTTTCGTCGCAGTGACTGTTGTGTGTTGTTTTCTTTGTTCAGGCTGTTCTTCTCGCTGTGACATGATTAATTGATGAGATGAATAATTACAAGATTAGTTTTAAATATTAATCACATTGAACTCGACCTATATGTTAAGGGCAAAAAAAATATTGTTTTTTTTTCTGAAATGGGATTTCCGAAAAATTGAGTTGGTCGGTCGGAAAATAATCTTTTTTGCATTTTCAAAATATTTTCTCAAAAAACACCCAATCTGAGCAAAATGTGGTGCTTTCTTGACCCTAATTTTTTTTTTAAATTGAATAGGGTCGGTCGCTGAGGGCAACATAACAATTTATTTTTTTGGCATAAATGTTGATACACAGGCTTGGTGCTCTTGTTAGTTAAAACATGTGTATTATTTTAAATCGATGTGTTCAATTTTAACCCATTATTGAAAGTTTTCAACTAATTGTTAGAAGACAAATAGCGCATTTTCAAAAAAGATCATAAAGCTGCGTTTGGTAGAAATAATAAACTGAAATGGATTAAAAATCTAATTTTAAGCAAAACAAATGTTGACACTATTTTTGAGCATTTCCAAATGGGTTTTGTCATTTACCGCAAAATATAAAGATATTTGAAAAACAAAATTGCAAAGATTTCATGGTTAAAATAACAATTAACCGTCGTGTAAACAAGCCCTTTTTGTAACACGTCTAACCAAAGAGGAGGGGGGGGGGGTGTTACCCAATTATGCCGTCATAAAGGTCTTTCAGGTCGAAAATCGGAATTTTGCCAACATGACCACCAAAATCCCTTTTTTTTTCTAAATAACTGAATTTCAATCAGTTTTTGTGTGCATATAACGATAGGAAATGATAATTCTAACATGCTCTGCAAGTTTTCGCCTCATAGCATGCATATTTGTGATTTAAAATTGTCAAAAATGACGGTTGCAACCCCCCCCCCCCCCCCCTTACAACCCAAATTTAACGGCCTACCCTAACCCCACCTTCGGTGGTATCCCCTTGATTTATTCATCAAAATGACCGCAAAGGATGTAAAAGAGATTACCCAAAAGCCTGGGGTCGGTTGCTTTTGCGTTTTTATGCTGCGGGAAAATCATTTGCGTAACCCCCCCCCCCCCTGGTTAGACAAGGGTTAAGAGTCCAGACTCAACAGAACACATCTTTTACGTGTGTATATATATATATAAATAGTATTAAAATATTCGTGACGATAAAAGAACGGGTTTGCTTAAAAAAGAATAAAAGGTTTGCACACAAAATCCGATTATATATAAATAAATACTTTCATTCGTAATATTACCGTATGTAGATCCGCGATGAGTCTATTTTAAGGTATTGGTTCTACTAACAAATAGAGTGCCCAAATGTGTTCCTACAATAATAACTGCCTTTCAATAAATCAAGTCAAATTAATTTACAATTATTAATAAATGCACAAGGCCTTCATGTGGTCTTTTTATGTCAAAATGCATATCACGGCTTTAACAGCAAAACATTGATATTGAAAACACCACAAGGTAATCCTTATAACTTGTCGCCAAGACAGCAGTTCACCTCCTTTTCTGAAGCAGTATCGCCTGTTTCAAAGAGGGAAAGAAGTACCCTATGGGAAATCAAAGCAACCATGCCAGCACCAGGAGAAAGATCACCTCACTGCATGGGGAGATTCCAGGCAAAGGTTATATTCAACTTCTCGGCATAGATCTACCTGCCTCACATTTGAAACCTTTTATTGACCAACAAGTTATTTGAAATGATTAAAGTGCAAGTCTTTGAATGTTGACCAATAACTTTAAAGGCCACAAAAACTTATCAGTCTCATAACGTATGTATTTTTCCATTTTACTTTACAGATACAGATGTTCACATCGTAACACTTCCACTGCAGATATCAAACATCATTCGCGGCAATGAGATGTATAGCTGTAACATTTCATATGATAAAGGTAGGCGGTTGCTATCAAAAGTTATGATGAAAACTTGAAAATAACAATTCAAATTTGAACAAAAACTACTAGTTTTGCTCTAAAGTTGGGAGATAGAATAACTGTACGTAGGTACACGGATATAAAGCTATAACGATACACACTAGCATACGAGATCAGAACTGATGCTACTGTATTTCTAATACATCATCAAATAAAGGAATTGAGAAATACGCATCATACACTAGAACATTAATAACAATCAGACAAATCACAAACAGGCCAGGATTTCATTTTATTTGAAAAAAAATCCTGGCCGAACAGGGACTCGAACCTTTCATTTGCATTGCGGGCGCTCTAACCACTGAGCTACTCGGCCTCTGAGATAAACCGAGAGTTTTTTAATAACCAAGTACCGTGGCAGAAGGTTCCGGTTCAACACAAACACATAAACAGAATACGAGACAACCCATAATTGTTCAGGAGCATTCCTGCTGCGACCATCTATTATATATCTAAAGTTGGGAGATGACGAACTGAACATAGGTGCAAGGATATAAAGCTATAACGATACACAATAAACGATAGTTTTGCTCTCATAGCTCACAATTTAACGATAAGTAAAATGTTATGTATATGATATAAATGATAACAACAGTAGATAACCAAGGTGCATAGTGGGATTATTTCAAACTTTGGTCTTCATTTTATCACTACTATTTCATGTAGGTATGAGTTTTTAAATTTCACTTGAATCGGTCCATTCATGTTTGTGTTATGAGCAGTGTTTTTCACTGTTGCATAATACTTCACTCTGTGCGTAATTTTAATAGGCTATGGGTTATGCACACCCCCTTAGGGGATTTTCGGAGACAAGTATTTTTGGGATCCTTTACTTTGGCGGTGTTTTTTTTTCAAAATGGCCATCAAAATAGAATATTTTTTACCATGAAGCGTATACAGTATTTTGTAAACCTCTTTATGCCTAATTCTATCAGTGAGAATCGGATTTTAGAGTTACAAATTTGCCTTAAAATAGAAAAATAACATACACGTAATAAATTCAAAATGGCCGTCAAAATAGCCGCCAATAAATTGCATTTTTTAAATTTAAATGCCTGATATCACAAACAATCAAATATGTCCAACTTATAATTTAAAAGAAACTTTATTTTGAAAAATGCTCAGAGTTTTGGATTATATTAATGTTTTTTCGATGGAGTTCAAAAAAAAAACAATGTTAACAATTTCTAATAGCCTGGTTTTCTTTGTTACAGCGGCGTTGCTAGAGGATTTGTCGCCCGGGGCAAGAAACTAAAATATCCCCCCCCCCCCCCCCCGAGCGCGTATACGAGAGCACTGACGGGTGTGGTCTATGGGTCCGCCTTAGGGCCCCTGGTGGGGACCCAGGGGCAAAGCCCCGGATGGGGGTCGAGCAGAGGAGGTTTTCACAATATCCCACGATGCAATGCAACACTGTACAATGTACATGCAAATCCAATTCAACTCCTATACTTTTGTACAGGTTTCTGACGTTTTTGAAGTGTCAGCAATGTGGGTAAACGCTGGGCTGTTTTGAAAAGAAACACATCGCTGGAAAGATATGAATGAGTACTATTCAAGGGAATTCTCAAATTCCTAAGAGCCCCTTGTCCAGAAAACCATTATTGCCTATTATATCTAAGTGTATCAGAATAATGCATTGTGGGATATCCTGAAAACCTCCTCTAGGGGTCGAGGGGGCGAAGCCAGTGTATAGGGATAGGGTTATAACATTATTATTGGAAATGGCTTAATTCTAGACACTGTTATAATAATGTTTTTCATGCTATATGAACCCTCTTAAGCCGTGACTGCCAACAATTAAATTATTTCCCCGTCCCTCCCTATATCCACTAACTGTTCTTATTTCCCATAAGTTGCCAACTGAGTTTAGTGACTCGGGATCAACCCCACCCCACCCCACACCCCTCTCAACTTTTCCACTTCCCTCCTTTTTTCATTTTTCTTTTCTATTCACCTTTTTCCTCCCCTCTTTTCCCTTTCTTCTTTCTCTTCTCTTTTTTCCTTTTTATCACTTCAGCGCCCCCCCCCCCTGCTGGTGGCGCCCGGGGCAATTGCCCCTTGCCCTCCCCTAGCTATGCCTGTTGAGACAGTTTTATTTGTTCTATTTATAACATAATCTTTATTATATCTTGTTGCATATTTATTATTCACAGTATGCTTAACCATTGTCTTACCAAGGGGGAGGTAACCCCCTCCCCCTTAGGAAGACGAGGGTTAACATATGTAGAGATACTGGCTTGAACTTCAACTTTCTTCCCCTTATCTGTGTTGCCTTGCTTTTCCAAGATATTAAAAATAATTAGTTTTCAATAGAGGTATGCAATTCTCTTTTGAAAACAGCATGTTTTAGTTTAGCTATCTACATTATCTACGTTAGCCTAATCTACATGAAACTTGTCTTTTACAGAAACATCGCATCTTCAGACGCCGTCAAGCTGTTCTGTTAAAAATAATTCTCAAGACATAGTGGTTGATATCTCGTTTATGTACAACAAGAGTGGCATGAAAACGGTAAATAGTACCCATTTCCATGGCTACAGATAGAAGGAAAATTTAATTCAGTTTTTAATCTTATATTTGTGCTTTTGCAGTTTTACGACCTTGCATATAAACAGTAACTAGACCACCGGATAAATATAGTATACATCAATGCATTAAACAGAACGTGTACGATTATAAATTGAGGATTTTTTAAGTTTTCATTTCATATTGTATCTTTTTAAATTTTAACTGTACTGTTTACAAGATATTTGGGAAAGATTCATGTGATTGCTATTGCCCAATATTCATTATTTTCTCTTCACTACAGATATCATTAGAGCACAATAAAAGCCAAAATTTACAAAACTTAGCACAATATACATATATATTGGTGTTCAAACTGTCAAAACGAGCCCATATTCATAGAACCTTACTAACCCTAGTTGACTAACTTGCCTTAAGTTGCCTAATAACTCTAGTGGCTAACTATTTGGTATTTATAAAACCAGACTAGTTTGAAGGTCACTCTAGTTGTTTGCTAAATTTAAGAGTTGGTTCGGAGTATTTCGAATCACTAGTGTACAACTAAGTAGGGTATATACAGGCCTACTTCCTGGATACAAAAGGATACTATTATATCATCTCTAGTTTAAGACAGGTCCTTAATATAAAAATCATGTAACATATAAAAAAAAAACATAATTGATTAAATGAAATTCCAAACGAGCCGTAATTGCAACCTCTTGCCATTTTCATTTTTTTGTTAATATTTGCAAAGACCATGCTATAAGGATTGACATGATACCTCGATAAACTTCACTCTTATTCCAGAAGTTAACTAACGGGCCGTCAAAGATTGTCAGGAAGTAAAATATATAACTGAGATAGACGCGTTCAAAGATCTTTGTTAGTGGTTTTGATGTCTTGTTTGTACGTCTTGGTCCTTATTTATTTATTTATATTTTTTTTGTTATTGTTATTGTTGTTCATTTTGTAAGGGGTAGGCTAATTTCTGGCCTCATTGGCTTTCTGGTCTACTCCTCCATTGTGGGTTATATTTCTGTTGCTTTTTTGATGTATTGTATTTTTAATGGAAATAAAGATTGAGTATTGAGTATTGAGATTAGCAAGCTCTATATTTTCTGTTGATTGTCCTCAAAATATATTTCACATTTCCGATCTTTTTCTTAAAATGAAACTTTGCTAGTGGTTTGATGTAAGCACAAGGATTGTGAATCTGTCAAAAAATCAATTGCGGAAAATTACGACCTTGACATGTATTTTCACCTGTAGCGCAAAATGACGTTTGCTATATTTATTTCTCGTTTGAAATAGACGGTCACAAATAAAAATAGCAGCATATATTTGAGATTTGTAACATGAATTGATAATTTTTATTAGATTTTTATTAATCTCAACTGAAATGTAAATCTTTGCCAAACGTTTTTCTCTTCAAAATTCCAATTACATCATTATCTTTCGGGTGAGACTAGACCATACCTGTCAAGTCTTCCGATTTAGACGGGAGTTTACCGATTTTAGCCAGCCACCCCGATCTCTAGATTTGGTAGCCATCAGTAGCCATATCTCCCACTTTTTATTAAAAAAATCTCCCGATATCTCCTGCTTTGAACAAAGTTATACGCAATGTTCTGCTAGCGTGTACATGTATTACAGTATTGTAATCTGATTGAAAATGAGATCCTTTTGTGAGTTGTTTGTGCGCTTTGGAGACTCTTTTTGTCCCTTTTCAGTTTTCAAAAGCTACTTAATTTTTTGGGTGTACCTTTTCAACTTGATACGTTGCCCGTAAACGTTACTTATGAATTTAAGTGATTACAGAAGTCTCTCGCGTCAAAATTTTGACGAGTATGCTAGAAACTTCAGAGGGCTGCTGACTTTATTTTTGGATTTTGTCTTCATCTGGTTGATTAAGTTATTCATCATAATTATATCATTGCCAAATTAGAGCACATACTTAAGGCTACCTTATGTTCCATATTTAAATCCTGCAATTTAACAGTTTCATATCTCTTGGGTTGAGATACGTTTGCGGATGATATCAATTTGATTTCATCTGCTAGAGAATTTTTTTAGCTTTACAATGACACCTTACTTGCTGAAATTAATTAAGGCGATCACATTTGTGGATCGTCATATCGAAAGGTACCTTAATACCGGCATAGTACATTACAAGATACAGGCCATTGAAGCTCCAAGGTCGAATTTCTAATTTCATCAGAAAGATTATCATTGAAGTGTATTCTATCATATTAATCAGGTTCCAACATCCAAAACATAAGCAAAATGTATTAAAAACCAAGCTAAAAATCCTCTGTCTATTTAAGATTTACTAAGTACAAAAACTTTAAACTCGATTTTCTCAGAACTATAGTTTTCCGAATCAGCCCGATGCCTTTTACCAATTTGGGTGTAACTTCGCAACCGAACATCCAATAACCAAAATCAAGGTGTCATTTTCAAGCTTAAAATCTCAGCTTTTAAATGAGACCAAAAAATCAATTTTGATTTTACCGACCTTAAGGTACCTTTCGATATGACGGGTCACATTTTATAACAGAAATATCTGCTGGAAATTATTACTATTTTTTTTTTGCTGCCTATTTTCAACAGTGTCTTGAAAAGTATTCTGGTAAAGTCACAATTTCAAAACACGCTTGTTTTGAAGGTAATCGAGTGCTTACAAGTAACAAATTGGATTTTTCTTGAGATTTTGTTTTTTTATAAATAGTTTAATTCTATTTTATATACAAAATGGCATGATTGTGTAACTAGTAATATTGCAAGTGACTTTCTCAACACTTAGAACAATAATGGTCCCTACACGTATAACATTAACACCTTTCACCTTCCACTAATAATTAATCCATCCTCCATTGATTGCATCTTTCTGCGATTGATTCCATTGTTATATATTAGGGCAATTTCATGAAAAACTGGACATTGTGGTTAAAATATCAATTTCTTCCGAATAGTATAAATTTGGTTTCGAATTAAGGCTGAAATCCTTTATTTTAAGGATTTAAAACTAGAATTTTAAAATGACCATGTTTTGAATGCTAATTAAATGAGATAATTTTACCCTAAAATTGACTAAATTATAACAAAAACAATCTTATATATATAGTAGATAAATTAAAAATATCATGTTTTTTCACACTAATTCAACAATTAGACTGTGTGAAAGTTGTAAAAAAATGGATGTTGTCATTGCGCTTCTTGCTATGCTTCAGTGGCTTTTAGAACTTTGCATTTCCTCTTGTCTTTTCATTACAATGAAATTGCTAAAATGTTGTATTACTCTAAAGGTTGAAGTGTGAAATTCCATTAGTTACCGAATCTATAATTAAATTAGGTTTTGTTCTGAAAACACTGAAAGACACATTTAAAAAATCTTAGTGTTAATGTGTTGCTTAGACACCAAGGACTCAATTAAGTGTACATAGAGAATATTCTTTAATGAAACTCGTAGTATTTTGGAAGAAACTGATGTGATGAAAAAAAATGTCCGATTTGCTGTTCTTCCGTTACCGACCTCATTAAAATGCTTTTAAGCATTTTAATGACGTCGGTAACGGAAGAACAAAAATCTTAAACAAAAGTTACAAATTTATTTATTTGTCATATATCATATATCTATTGAATGTATCAAATTGACTTAATTAAAAGTGTTTTACTTGAAAATTGTGTACAATTGTCCTTCTGTTACCGTAAAATTGCCCATTACAATAGCCTAATGGATATTGCACCCAAACACCCAAAGTAGCAACCAACTACTTATTGCTTAGTTGTCAACTATGAAGCAATGTTCTTAGTAAGCTTTTATAAAAATTAATACTTTTTGCAAACTCCATAGTTTGAAACTAGTTGATTGCTAGCTAGTAAGCTTTTATGTATATAACATTATCATTAGGTATGGTCCTATATTCTGACGTGTAATTTCTCGAAACGGTTTTATTCCGAAAGTCAATTTCTCCGAATGTGTTTTTTCTCCGAACGGTCGGGTTTTTTGTCCTAATTATTTTTTAGTCCTTTTATTCCGAACGTTTTTGGATACGCCGGGTTTTTTTTTATCCCGAACAGTTTTAGTTCCGGACGGCCCTTTCTCTGGATTTCGGAGTTTAACCGTTCTGCTCAAATAGTATCCCTAAAATAGCCCTAATTTTGGCAAAACCTAGAACAAATTGCAAAGAGTATAATTTCAACTGATTATGGTAGGTACAGGTGTAAATATTTACTAAAAAAAAGTAAGGAAAGGCAGGGCTGTGGAATCTTATTTTGTTGGAGGTCATTAAAAAAAGGGTGTCATTTGCCATAAGCTATGCATAAAGTATGTCGTATTTGACATCACATTTCACAGAAATGTAATCTAAAACACTGGGTGATTTGTTTATTTTATTACTCTACCACCTAACCAGAGACATTATGACCTAAAAGACGTGATTGTTCGTTTAAAATAGGTCAAAATTCTAAATGTTGCTATTATTATCCCTATATTTGTGTTTATTTAGAAAAGAAAATGGCAGAGAAGCTGGTTTCAACTGATTGTGGAATTAATAGGTGTCAATATTTTCCGAAAAAAGTATGGATGAATTGAGGGGGTTCATTACATACAGAGGCTCTACATTATGCTTAAAGTGTGTCATGTTTGATATCAAATTAAAAGAAATATAATGAAAACGATGATAGTGTTGTTCAATTTGTTACTCTACAATCCTACAAAATGCTTTACCTGATTCAAGACATAATGTCCTGAAAATTGTTGAAAACTGAAAATGTTGCAATTAGAGTTCTAAAAATCATATTTTCACCGAGTTTGTTTGCTTATAAAGAAGGAAAATTGTATTTATGTAAGTGTCCACTTCATAACATTCAGTTACAGTGTGTTTATTTCAAAATGTCGTTTTTACCAAACTCTGGGAGGCCTACTGTATTCCTATCATTCTGTCATCAAAATGACCGCAAAAGAATTTAAGAAAACAAAATACATGGCTGAAGTCAGTTTTTTTGCGTTTATATGCAACGATCAAAATCAAGGGGATGCAACCCTGGTAGACATGGCATAAGGGGACATATTCAAACTATATATAACGAATCATATAGAAAGCCATAAAACGCATACTCAATATTGGGACCCATTTTCAATGATCACCAAAAAGTTGTGTGTAAAGGGTTAAAGTTGCCATTTTGAAATATACACAATGTACCTGCATGAAGCGAAAACTTACAGGTAAATTTTGTAATACCAATAACCTTCTTTTTAAGCAAACAACTCAGTAAAGAATTGATTCTTAGAAATTTTGCAATATTTTCAATGTTGACCTATTTTGCACGTAAAATAACAATTTTCAGGGCATTTTGTCTTCAATTAAGTATAGCATTTTGCATAGTAATAGGGTAACAAATTGAACATCATTGTTGTTATTATATTTTCGTTTAATTTGATATCAAACATGACGCACTTCAAGCATAATTTAGAGTTAATAGCCTATATATTTAATAAATCCGCCCCTTAAATAGCAGGTTCCCCAACTCCCATCCATCCTAACTTCATTTGTGTAAATACTGACATCTATAAATACCACAAGCAGTTGAAATCAGCTTCTTTACCATTTGCTTCCTAGATAAACCATAGCTTAGGGATATTTATAGCAAAATGTTTGACCTATTTTTAACGAAACATCGAAATTTGTAGGTCATAACGTCTTTAATCAGGTGTAACAATTTGCAAGGTGATAGAGTAACAAAATAAACAACACACCAGGTGTTCTAAATTACATTTCCCTAATTTGATATCAAACACGACATACTTTACTCGTAGCTCAGGGCCAATAACCTCTTATTTTTAATGACCCCTTGAAATCGGGTTCCCCAGCCCCAACTCTTCCTTACTGATATTATTGACACGTATAACTTCCAAAATCAGTTGAAATCAAATTCTTTGCCATTTTGTTTCTATATAAACCCCAATTTAGAGATAATAAAAGCAACATTTTGAATTTTGACCTATTTTAACGAAAAATCCCGATTTTTTAGGTCATAATGGCTCTTATTAGGTATTTCTTTTTGCAAGGTGATAGAGTAACAAAATAAACAATCACCCACTGTTTTAAATTACATTTCCCTTTATCATGTTAATTTGATGTCAAATACGACATGTACTTTATGCATACCTTAGGCAAATGACCCCCCGAAAATAAGGTTCCCCATCCCCCACCCTTCCTTACTTTTTTCTGTAAATATTTACACCTATATCTAGTATAATCATTTGAAATCAGCCTCTTTGCAATTTTTTTTTATATAGGAAAAACCCTAAATTAGGGATACTAAAAAACCTCCGTGATTTTAAATTTTCTAATTGACTTTTTATTACTAATTATCAAGCTGGTCGCAATTCCATTTCCTGTGTCTTTAAAGACCAAGCTAGTGTTTTTTCACTTGTTCTTGGTGGTGTGTCTCATGTTGTAACGCATTTTAAAGAAATATTTAGAATGAAGAAAAACATGCTTTATGTAATGATGTATAAACGGTTCATCAATGGGCTTACATGAGATACACGGTGTTCATTAGCATGCTTGTCTTATTATCTTAGGAATTATCCAGTAAAGAGCTCCATTTTACAGCAGAACAGATTGAAGGTAAGTGCTATAATTTACATTGGTTTCTAGATAGAATTAAATACTCAAAAGAGTTCCCATGATTCAGAAGAAAATCAAAACTCAAAATATTTGATAACGTTGTCGTGGATGTTTATGTTTACACATGTTCATCCTCATGTTTACAATCACAAGGAACATAGAAAAAACAAACATGACCATCAATTTCTATAGTAAGCACGACATTTACCTTTATTTAGTAATCAGTTTCAAATCGTTTGATTTAAAAACAAATCAATCACGTTTACTCAAAGTTTTTCATGGAAAAGATCTAAAAAACAATAAAAAATATTCGCAATGTTAATATCAGAGTTAATTTTTATATACTTTTGCCTAATGGCTTGTTCTGAATATCACTGAGATAAAAACAAAACAGCATTGAGAAGTACTGGGTCTCGTTATCAACACACTTTAAAATTGTATCACATTTTATATATTTCACATAATCATTGAATCATTTCCTAGTATATAACAGTATATATATTATGCAAATTAGTGATATCTGCAAACATGAATTGTTTACAATTGCATGTAAATCAAACTATGAATCACATGTTTTAAAAATGTTGAAGCAAGTAATCACCCTTTCAATGCAGTAAGTTGATTTGTAATTTGTTACTCTGTTTAAAGTCAAAACAGATGGAACGATCACTTGGTTTTGGCGAATACAACAAACATTAGTAAAAATGAATTGGAAATGTTGTCCTTTTGATATCTCACTCAACGGGTGAGCTTAGTATTTTGTTGATTTTTAAGTAAATGTTTTTGACATGAGTGTCTATCTTTGTTGGTAACTCAAAACAGTAAATTTGGGAGCATTTAGAAGGAAGAATGTTATATATGTTTCTCAATTATCCAACTGTTTTTAAAAACAATACTATTTCTGCCTAAGACCGGAATTGTGGTCACTTAATTCTTATAATCAATGTGCCAGAATTGTAGAGGAAATATGTGTTTATTGTAAAATATTAATTAATGCAACAAACCGTTTTTTATTGCAGATACTATAATATATTTAGATGACGTTACATATACTCTGATAACTGAGCTAAATCTTCTTTTAAGTGAGGAAAAGAATGCACTCCATAACAGTCAGGTAAAACAAAATAATCTCTAGCCTTGAAGTACATACACATATTCGTGTATTACGTATATTGGGGAGGGCGGTGTACATTTTGTCAGGTAATGAGTTACAGTCTTTGAGGCAGTTAAGTATAATGGGTTTAAAAAATGCATTACCAAAGTCTTGCATTCCTCTAAAATTATACCTTAATCCATCGCTTTCCATTACGTACATTTAGCCCGTATCCAATAAACTCCAATTACGTTTAAACTCACCCAGGTACTCGATTACGCACATTACGCAGTTACTTTTGTGTGATGAAAAATCCATAGTTCCAAACCAGGAAGCGTGACTGAAGTTGCCTTGATAATAATCGGATTACACGTAACACCTTGATAGTGAATTATTAGTGCATGATCACACGAGAAAGCAAAGGATTTACACATGAATAGCGACTTAATCACTTCGTTTTACACCTGATAAAATTTGAATAGATTTGAGATGCAAGCCCTTAAACGATGATAAACGATAGAAAAGAGATAACTTAAGTCACAATGGTCAATAAACGTAATTATGTGCATTGTGGGGCCAGGTCATGAAGGCACTATGTCCCAAATAATATTGTTCATATTTTACCAGAGGAGGGTGAAATAGATTTCGAAACAAAATCAACATGTCCATGATGTAAAAGTGAAAATCCAACAAAAAGTTGTGATTCCTCCAGATAAGGTCGCAAAAAAATAAAGTTGTTTCTTGTCCCCTCCCTTCTCACTTTTTGGTGCCGCACCACTTTTTTACTTTTTTTGTGGAAAAAAATGCTTAAAGATGTTAAAAAATGAGCTAAATTGTTCAAATATCAAGACCCCACTTTTTTCTTTAAATGATTCTTTTAATTTTTGATGTTTTAAACAACGTTAAACCAACATCTACCTATATCACGTCGAGTTAAAAGACAGCAATTCAACGTGCAGTCAGCCTATTCCAAGGGTAAACCTTGATAATTCAGGCTATCCCCAACATTAAAAAAAAAAAACACCTCCTCACATGTTGAGAAACATTTTTTTTTATGTGGCCTAATATAAAACAGTGTTTGTTAAACCTAAATCCGCTGGAGTTGGATAATCAACTCCATTGTGTAATTTTATATTGACTCTCTTGTAGGGGACTACTTTATCTTGATACAGAGTTTAACGGACGATGTTGACATATGTAGAAACGGTTGTGCTCATGTTTTATGACGCAATTCCTACCCCCCCCCTGTATTTTACCAGATGTTTGTTGTTCCTGTGTAATCATGGCCTTTTTTGTAAGACACTTTTAGAATAAGTACATGTATAGTCAATGTTCAAAACATTGGTAATTTAAAGGAACTGTGCAAAATAGTAATTTGTACAAAATGTTTGATGTATATTATAAATACCTGTATTCTTTTTATTATTCAGCTACATTTCATCAATATCAAAAGGACAATAAGCGAAATATCATCATTGGAGCAGGAGTTGATAAGTATGCTTATTGACAAACATCAGAAAAATCATGTTCAAAACATCAAGATTGCAAATGGGGATATATTGATAACGGGCTTGAGAAAAGACCAACAATCACCCAATGATCAGCATATTGGTCATCATATTATTGGAAACTTTGCTATTCCAGAGGCAGTCGTGAAACAATTTGATGCAGTGACCGCTAAGGTAATAAATATAACGTTTATGCTTCGTTTTAACTAAGTTTTAGACTGATATTTAAGTACCAAATATTACAACAATAAGGTCCGGTGCAGACTCCTCCATCTTATAGAAAATGTTGCTTAGAGTATGCTATGCTGACGACAAAATGACGTAGGTCATCGAATAAAACTGTGTGTTTTATACCAAAGCTTACGATGACCTACGTCATTTTGTCGTCAGCATAGAATATTCTAAGCAAAATAATCTATTCGATAGTGGAGTCTGCACCGGGCCTAATATCTTAACATGGACAGTTTAAACCCTATCTTTTAAAATACAATGATAGTGTGTAATAGAACATAATCTAGCCAAGCAATTGGTGTTTTTACATGTAACGTATTAATGTATTTTTTATAATGATAATTTTCAAGATATGCAATGATTTTCTACTACAAATTTATTTGGATGCAAATCATAATGTAAATTATATACTAAAAACACAAGGTTGTGTGTAGGTATCATTTACACATATCAATTACCTTAAAAGCAGATTAAACTTTGCACGGTTTGCTTCACCTCAAATTACTGTTGCCAAGTTGCTTAGTGATAAATTGCACAGAAAATGACTAGCGATATAGATATCAAAATAATTGATTTTGATGCTATAGAGACCATCAATTTCTCTCTTTATTAAACTCATTTGCAAAATATATTGATATCTTTATATTAAATGTAAAATATATTATTGATATATTCATATCATGTGTTAATACTATTTCAATAAGCAAATCAAAAACGTTAAAAGTGGAAATTTGCAAATACTATTTCGTATTAAATATTTTAAAATAAGACACATTTTTAAAAGTACATATCAATATTACAAAAGATAAACCCAGTCAAAAAAAAAAATTGACAACAATTATGGATAAGGCTTAAGTTATCAACATGATATGTTCTATATCTGATGGCACAATATGTTTGAAATCAAATGCTTAATTTTTTACCAACATAGGTTAACCGGGCCTGAGCATGCATTTTTTACTAAATGTATAACATTCATACTTATAGAAAGTAAATATTGAATTGTTAATATTTTGTTTATAGCATTTTTTATTTTTATAGATTTATGATTTAAATTAATTTACACTGTTGGGGAAAACAAAAACTATTTAACACATTAGTTGCTGGGGTCCTAACTTCAGGCCAATAATGTGAAGACATTTTTCATCTGACATGCAATTGTTTCAATTCGACACTATTTCCCATGTACTAACTACTATTAAGAATATTTGGATTTAGTTGTCCATAATATCGCAACCGAACAATATTTTTGTTTAACTTTTATTTCAGAAATGCCATTGTACTAGTATATTATCTTTATGAACAAAATGTGAAGACATTGTGTGCATCGGGACATTTAGGTTCATGAGTAATTCTACATGTCTTGCACTGCTCTATTTTACATAGATTAGCATATTCAGGGATGCTCTTGATTTGCTCATAATATCGTAAACGAATAACGTTTTTAAACTTTTATTTCAGAAATGTTATCGTACTAATATATTGCAAATATGAACAATTGTGGGACAAAATTACATTATGATATATGTACAATATTGAAATATATTGAAAATCAGATGTTTGGGTTATTATACATTTTTTTCCACTGTTCTCTCTTTTCTATAGATTAAAACTACTAGATACAATCCATACATTCTGGATATGACAGGATATTTTGACTCCAACCGGAGCACTCAATCTTTGGAACTATATGATAGCAACAACAAAGAGATTGGGATCGTTGACACCAAAGACCCATTCACTTTCATGTTTCCTCACAGGGAATTAGAATCAGTAACAAAGGAAGCCATCCTGAATGAATCCTTAAATGAGATTGTTCCTCAGAAAAGGGCGGCAATGAAAATATCATTCCAAACAGCAACTAATGTGTTCTGTTACAATGTTTACTTAAGCGAAAATACAACATTGACGCAGCAAACTACTGACATGATATTTCGTGAGATATGGAACGCTCATTCGACAGGCAAACAATATCAAGGTACTGTCTAAATTATAGGTGTATTTGAAGTTTGTTCTCAGAAAATTAATTAGGGTGCATTTCAAACTTTTACTATACTAGATTCTGATTTTGGGTGTACTCATTTTCAAATAATTTCAATGTGCAATTTGGGTAACTTTATAAAAAAAAATGTGCTTGATACATAAGTTAAAATGTCTGCAAGCATTTGTTTTCCTTTCACTTCCCATCGGACGATTTCCTCAAAAAGGAAAATGTGGTATATATGTTATATACCTATCGTTCGGAACAACATAAACAAATTGACAGAAATGCATATGAAAATCGTACATTTTATAGGCCTTTATACTTTTAATTAAATACAATTTACTGAATTTGCAAGTATTGAAAACTTCCAAAATCTACATATTATATAATTTTAAAATTTTATTCTAGGTCGCCGCGAAAACCAAATAGAAATCGATGCTGGTTTCTTATTAAGAACATATAAAATTAATTTAGAAGAAGATTCTTGCCCGATGCATATAAAGAATCAACGATACTCGAACCCATCCAGAAGGATCGAATCTCACAGCTGCATATATTGGAACAACAACGAAGAGGCATGGAAACATGACGGTTGCTGGGTATGTTAAATGAATGCGTTTTAAATAAATTGCCATTAAATATGTATTTTAAAGGGACTAGTCGAGATTCCACTTAAAATTTAAAAA
>JXSR01S025810.1:0-10796 GCA_000969725.1 Ophiothrix spiculata
ACCATTATCATTACAAATAATATTATCAACATTACCATTAACATAATCAATATCACCAGTACATGTAGACTTTATAACATAATTACTGGGGTATATGTCAAAATCAATAGAACGATCAACATGATCAATACAGTCAGAAATAATACCACCAGTATTAACAAGTGTTTTTGTACTGTTAATAGTAGTACATGTATGGTTTGAAGGCAAGTCAAATTCTTTACCAGAATAGTCACAATTTTCATCATCATGTTTACAACTAGATAAATAAGAATCTCCAGATATTTTGCATATCTCAGAAGAAACACTATTTGATGAATGACACTCGAACTTAGGCAAGGGCCTACTATTTATGTCATTGCAACAAACAGTGTCCTCATGAGGCAAGCAAGAGTCAATAATCTGAGATTTAAACAAATTAACATTTCTTATCATACCAATAGAGTTCTCAGTAAGAGTACTTGATGAAAAACAATCTGAATCCTTATTAACACTGTCACAATCTATAGCACAAGATGTGGTAATATGTTTGGAACCATCATTATACACACTATCAATCATATCAACATGTAATTTCAATGGTTGAATCTTATTATTAATAGTTCTCAAACCCTGAGTCCTTTTCCAAGCTCTACTAGCCATTCTGGTTGATTCGGCTGATATCCTGAGGGTCTGTGACCGTGCCAAAAAAGGTACGGATGAGCAATGCGTAAAAAATCTTGAAAGTTCCTGGCAAGATAGCTAATCCCTCTTTCATTTGGATGAAGCTTGTCCCGAGACAAATGCCGAACTTCGCTATTGTCAATAAACACCCAACTGTTCAATTCACAAAGTGCAGACAAGTATTCATTTACAAAGTCAAGTTTCTCAACTAACGCTGGATTGTCCTTTCTGTGAATAATGGATGACACGGCAACTTTACAATGCTTGGGAATGGATGACTTGATAATCTCGCTTAGTCCAAAGTATTTAGTCTGAATTTCATCTACTGAGTCCCTTTCAAGATTGTTTGTAGCAACATGAAGTATAAGAGAGTCAGCTTCCGCGATAAGAGATTGATTCGCTTAAATGGAGAACAAAATGCTTACGATACCTGGATATGTATAAATCAATGTGAATAAATGTCTCTTCCCGTCTGCTCAAAGTAATCTGAGCATAAACGGGTGAGCAAATTTCTCTTCCCATCTGCTCAAAGTGGTTTGAGCATTAAACGGGTGAGCGGGTGTCTCTCTCTCCGTCTACTTAAAGTACTCTGAGCATTAAACGGGTGAGCGGATGTCTCTCGTCGTCTGCTCAAAGTGTTCTGAGCATCAAACGGGTGAGCGAATGTAAATTTATCTCCGCGTTTGATCAGAGTGTTCTCAGCATTAAACGGGTGAGCGAATATCTTTCCCCGTCTACTCAAACGGGTGAACGGATGTCTCTCCCCGTCTGCACAAAGTGTTTTAAAAAGGGTGAGCATGGTGAGCGAATGTCTCTCGGATGAGAGTATGTCTTTGAACAAACTCATAAAGATTTCTTAGGAAAGCAATTTCTATTTAAGGGGATGCGATGGTCATTAGTAAACATATTTGTTAAAGACAATTATGATGATGATACATCATAATATATAGTTAATGCAATAATTGCCTAAATATTGTCAGAAAAGAATAAAACAACATTGGCTGGAAAAGATGAGGTTCTTACTCCATTACAAATAACAATTTTCATTTATTGTGATAGGCAGCAACCATTTTGTTGTATTTGACGTTGTAAAAATACATCAAGCCTCGGGTAATAGGTCACTTTGAATCCAATTGTTTTCAATGTTGACCAAATAATAATATAGTACATTTAATTACATTTAATCTGTCTAAATTGGTTTAACATTTCAAAAATAGTTTGAAAATCAATGTACGACATTTCATTTTACCAAGTAAAATTCCGGTGAACAATAAAACCTTTACATTCTGCGTGTGTGGAGTATCGGTTCAACATGGGTTTGTTGTTTTAGCCATAACCTACTTTCTTGGTAATCCATCAGTTATCCACGCAAATAAATATGAAGAAATAAAAAGTTCGGCTTGCCTACTTGAAAAAAAAAAGACTATGACTGGCTTTAGGGTTGGTTTATCTCTTTTTCCAAGCCATAACAAAACAATTCAAAGAAAGCTAAGTTTATTCATTAAAATGGTAGGATAGTATTGTACATAAGAATGCTTATACCCATGACCATCATGAGGTCTAAAAAAGAGAAAACTTGTAAAATATTTGCATAAAGATTTAGTTCCCTTTGTTCCCAGGTAAGCAATAAGTCTTATGGCAAAGCACACGGAGAAAAAAATGGAATTCTGAAGAGCATCCAGGTCGATATGATATAAACAATTTTTCCTTAAATTGGTAGATTTCAACACGTGTTTTGAATCAAGCAATTACAATATTAAAAATGCGTGATTACAAAGCTGATACGTGATAGTTTCACAAATATTCTAATTGAAAGATATTGCATTCATAACCAGACAAACACCAGCGGTAATGTGTTCCAATTCACGAGTTTTCAAATTTCATTTGCACTCTATCTCTTAAAAAAGCTATTTCATAAACACCCGGTTTCAAAAATCTTCCATAATGTAAATAATCTTTTGTGAAATCAAAACTGTCTCTTTGTTTTCTTTCTTTTCACCATAATAAAATATGTAAGACCTTTTACGTAAAAGCAGAATTTAATGTACCGTATATTACAGATTTCATGTGTATTACTTGACATATTTTATATCAGGAGGACAACTGCATCTTACTCAGAACTAGATACATTACAATAGGAACAAAGACAACGACTGCTTTCTTGTTATGAAAAATTATAAAATGAAAGTTAGTAAATCAAAAGCAGCCAGATGTATATGTTAATACTTCAGTAATAATGATCAGAAGTATTTTACCATTATGCTGCATTACATGATTGGTTACACCAATAATTCACAATGACTATTTGTTTCGATCAGATATCGTAAATGGATTTCTTGTTGATAAAGAGTTTTGGTTTCTTATTTTACCTTATTTTTGCGTCCTTCTACGTTGAATACTTTAATCTTTGAATAAAACCTATCATTGAACATTCCATGCATTCTGTTTGATCAACCCCTCTATGTATGGATGATGATCTTAAGAGGTTTTGTTCATAATACTCGTACATAGGGAATGCTAACAGCAGAGATTCAAACAAGAAGTGCAGTGGATCAGTGAGTTCTTTAAAACCTTGAGATGCTTCATTGAGTACATTGAGTCTCATCCTCCTTGCTCTTTACCTACGAACAGTATTGAACTAACACATCCTACGTAAAAGCAAAAGTTTTCATACCTGTTTCTTATCCGTCGTATTAAAGTGTAACAGATATAGCAAATATGCTCGTTATATTCCCCGTTACCCTATATTGTACCCTTGTATAATTCATGGTGATATTCAAATGGGACGTAAAACTCTCTATTTTTACTGCCGGTAGTCATGGTAACGCATCTTGTCATGGTTGTCATATTAATCCATATTTCATAAAATTTCTCATCTTTCTTCCGTCACTTATTATTTCTTTTCAAACATAAAGAGTATTAACTTTTGGGGCGTCTGCTCGGAGATTTTGTGTTTGAGCATTGGCAAAGCAACAATTTCGTCAGAGGAGATCTACTTTTCACATAAGTTTTACGAATTTTAAATAAATGTTTGCCAATTTAAAATAAGACAAGAACCAATGGTTGTCTCATGTTAATATTTTGAAAATATGATTGATCAATCGGTTGACATGGTATTCATAGATCTTCCCAAATGTTTGATTAAGGATCAGAAAATTCAAGAAGAGAATAAAATCATGAACAAATATAAATGAATTTCTGTCCGAAGTAGCTTTAATTGACTTTTAAGTTGAAAAAAACACACACCTAAAATCTGTCTTTTCTGAGCAAAGGATTTCATTTCACACTTTTACATGAAAAAAGATTTTCGGAAATAGTGGCCATTTTTGCCCAAAGTCTTTTTTTTTCAGTCCAGAAATACTTTGTGACGTCATAATAGAGGAGAGTCCAGTGGCGTAGCTAGGGGGGGGGCAAGTTGCCCCGGGCTCCACCTCTCGGGAGGCGCCAAATTGCCACTACATGAAATTAGCCCATTTTTGCCTAAATTTTTGCGCCCTTAAGATTTTGGTACTTTTTAGCTTAAATAAACAAATATTACTGCAAAAAACGCAAATTTTTTTGCGCGCTTCGCGCCCTGGAAAAAAATTACGCAAATTTTAGCAGAAATTACCCATTTTAGACAAAAAAAGTTTTTCAAAGCTGTTGGAATTTTTGGGGGCGTATCTTTCAAGTTGCCCCCCCCCCCCCCCCATGGGGGCGGGGCGCAAGTTTCATTTTTTGCCCCGGGCGCCAGACAGCCTCGCTACGCCCCTGGAGGAGACCATACCCTATACTATAGTACAAAACAATATAAATGTGGGGGTCCCAATTTCAAAATCACAGGGGGTTGGGGGGGGTAACCACCCCATCCTATTCATTCAGACAGTTTTATTTTCCATATCAATATTTACAAACATATTAAAAAATGTACATACAAAACAAACAAATCAATATGGGGGATGTGATTGAAAGGCCAGGAAGGCCTGATGTAATCACAACCCTGAGAAAAAATAATACAAAACAAATACAAAAACAAAGAAACTACAAAAGTCACTGATGCTCCAAACAAAGATTTGCTAATGATAATTTGCTATGAGGTGACACTTCAGTTGTTTACGAAAGTGTTTTAAAGTTTGATTGTTTTATTTTGTGATCAATTGCATTCCAAAGAATAGGTCCAGACGTTTTTATTGATTGATCTGAGAAAACCTTTTTTATTTCTCGTTGGAATAAAATCATTATGTAGTTTGATATTCATGTAAATCTCTATTTTTTGAAAAGAAGCTATCGAAGATCTCTGGCAAGCGATTTGAAGAAAACGTTTACATGAAAATACCAACTTCAAGTTTAAAGGTATCATAAACATTTAAGATATTACATTCTTTGAATAAAGGAGCAGAATGGCTTCTATAGTGACTATTTGTGATCGATCTTACACAAGCCCGTAGCCAGGGGGGGTGCGTTGGGGGCGTCGCACCCCCCCAAATTTGACAATTGACAAAAAAGGTCCACAAAAATTTACTAAATTACCACAAAAACACACCTAAAGCACCAAAACAAGCAAATTTTAGGTCGTTTTTTGATAAAATACTACACAAAATGCATGGGAAACTGCCAAAAAACTACTAAAATTATTTTAGGGTCGACCAAAACGAAAATTGTTCCTCCAAAAGGTCCACTTTTTGAAAATCCGCACCCCCCTTGAAAAAATCCTGGCTACGGGCCTGATCTTACAGTCCATTTTTGAAATTTATATATTTTATCCAAATACCTTTTGCAAGTATTTCCCCAAATTAAGACATTGTAATTAACATAGGGTAAAACTAAAGTGCAATACAATGTATACAAGATTTTTTTAGGTAGAGAATACTTCAATTTATTGATGACACCAATATTCCGAGATATTGTTTTAGTAACACCATAAATGTGGTTTTCCATGTCAGATTTTCATCTACAATGACTCCAAGAAATTTAGTTGTAGTTACTCTCTGTAGTTTTGTTTTATTTAGCTCAACAATAGCATCGTCTTTTGTATTTCTATGGTGAGTTCCTAAAAGCATATAATTAGTCTTTATGGCGTTTACTGAAAGTTTGTTTGCGTTAAACCAATTGGTTACTTCTTTTAATTCATTATTCAAAACATTAATATTACTATCCACCCCTCAGGAACGTGTTACAAAAAAGGCTCAGGAAGACGAGGGTTAATGTAGTTAGAATACTCACCTGAAAACTTCGCCAAAATATGGTGATAGCTCGGCACTAGATTGATTTAAATCAGAAATACTACTAAAGTCTTTCTTACAAAGGCCAAGACAAAGTTACATAAGACAAAATGACGTCATGTCAATCATGTATATATACCGTATAATGCAACCATCTTGCGATGATACCATTAAACATTTATATAAAAGGTAAATCCGAAAGTTGAAATCGCCATTTCAGAGTTCTAAAGAGTCAGGTGGTGTCATCATTGATGTAAATCAAGAAAGAATCAGGGAAATTAAATCTCCAAACCACTAAACATACTTATGAAGTTTCCATATGTGATGGCTCACCCCGAAAGGGGGGACTTTGCAGATGATATCAATTTTGATTTTTTTTTTCATTTCATCTGCTCCAGCATTTTTCAAGCTTTAAAATGACACCTTACTTTTTGAAATTGATCAAGGCGGTCAAATTTTACAACAGAAAATCTGCTGGAAATTCTTATTATTTTCTTTATTTTTTGCTGCCTATTTTCACCTGTATCTTGAAAAGTGTTCTGTCGCAAAGTCCCCCTATTCGAGGTGAGTCATCACATCACATATATTTGCCTTTAATGCTGCACATTCTTAACATATATGACATAAAATGTGCACTTGCATACCAAGAGAACAATAATGTACAAACATATTCATTTTGGAACGTGAAAGTGTCTACAGAAGCTCATAGAGGATAGAAGATACAGTTACATGTTCCAAGAGAACAATAGAATTTTGAAGCATTCAAACTATTAGTTTTTGAATTCAAGTTTGGACACAGGACACAGGACACAAAAGGTATTGTGAAATGTTACATTTAGAGCATGTCTATGATAAAAAAAGACAATATGTACTTGACGACATGATACAAATAAAATATGCACTGAATAGATTTTCTTATATCAAATCGAGTCGAAACTCTAAATGATAACAATAGAGAAAACCAGCATAACAGAGACAGCAGCGTAAATGTATTTAGGAATGTCTGATATTCTGACAATGGGCTTATGTTATAAAAGCAGTTGGAAGAATTAAAATATAACTATTTTGGACCAAGTGAAATTAATGTCCCATCTAAACTTATAAAGCAATGGTTTATTGGTAGTTTTAAGGCTAGTGTCAAGTTACAGTTATAGGTCATGAGGTTAGATAAGATGGGGTTTAGCTTAAATTATAGAGCTATTGTCAAGGTTTTGATGGGATTTAAGGGATACATTTTTACATTTTGGATTCAATATTGTATTTTTGGATTGAAATAAAGGAAAATGTATACGCTTAATATTTATCTGAACATGTAGTTTATTTTTAATTTTGGTACACTGTTCCAGGACTTTGTCAAAGCACGAAGTAACGTATATCTGAGTTGGTTACTGACAGTAGTTCTGTACAAGTCTGCGAGGCAAAGACTGTCGTTGTCATGTGTTATCTATCAGGTGGCTACATCGATTGAGAGGTCTCGATGGTCATTTAATAGGAATCCTTAAGGCAAAAACGGTCATTTGCCATTTAACAAGATCCATTCAATAACGTATAAATGTATTCCTAGAATAAAATCCAGATGAAAATATGGTGTGATATTAGTACACAAGCAACATTTTAAATGTAGTAATTGTGTTGCAACTTTTTTATTTAAACGCATCATAGTACGTGACAGAGATTTGCTCTTATTTTATTTTCATAAATAAAAAACGAAAAAAGACGAACAGTTTAAAAGTAAATGCTCAGAAAATACGAGTCAGATTTATTATCATGGAAAGAAAAATAGTTTCCACTGCATCTGCTACTACTCTAACCATAGTTTTCGGTGCGGGTAACTCATACATAACGAAGCACATGGAAAATCCACTCGACCAACTGACCAGACTTGACATTATGAAGTGAAATACGAAACCCTAAATTTATCAGATGCTGGCAATATTTACCTAAAGGATGTAATTATTCACCTATGCATGTCAATGAAACAGTTGAATCGACGTTGCTTTTGATCTTGCTTTTCTTATTTATGCCAGAAGAAACAGGAATTTGTAACAAGTAAATCATTTATTAGAAGTAAATATGATATCTTATTTTAAGCAAGATAAAACGATGTGAACCAATCTGAAACTTATTTTTAATTTTTGAGATTCAGTCAGCAATAATTGAAAACAAATAAAGATGTAGAATTTTTGATATAGCATCACTTTATTTTTTGAGTCTTGAGTGTTGTTATTGAATACCTGCGGATTATACACCGAGCGGATTATCCGACGGAAATTACGGTATGTAAATTTCATTTTTACATACATTGGATACATTTGATTTAATTTCAATAAACTCAAGGTCACCTGCCCACGTAAAATACACAAGACGAAGATGAAACATTTGAGTATCAAATCGCCACATGTCTGTTTGACTCCCGGGTATATGTCTGATTTAATATTTAAGATTATCCTCTTAGTGCACACTCAAGTGCGATGTATCGTTTTGATTGTCGTTATATCCATCATACAAATATGCATGACTCGTTAAAAGTATATCTTACAATTTACTGTTTCAAATCAAATTCTGTAAACGAGAAGGGGAGTACATAAGAATATTTACCTATTAGGAACAAAAGCTTATCAACTAGGTTTTTTGAGTTATTTGCCGTCCGCCTTATATGGTAAAACTGAAAATATTTTATATTTTTGAAAAGTGTTGCAAGCACTGGCACTACAGATTTTAAATTGTATTTTTTCGAAAAAAGCTGAAATTCGAATCATTTATCAAACATACTATAATTATGCCACCAGTTGTAAAATGTAACTGTTGTTCTAGACACAGGATATAACGATGGAACATGTCTTACTTAAACTTGTTTTTTCCCCGTAGAAATCCGAGAAAACGAAACCTATATGCCTTTTCTTTCATTACCTTGTACTTGCTTAAGTAAGTATGCATAGTATCCTTGTCTAGGGTGTAACACACAAGTTCTTGTTTGTCTTATATCTATTCCTCCTGAATATTCTGACAGTGTTGAGTACAGTTTGAGTAAATAAATTTACTCAAGCTGTTAATTTTATCTATTGTTCTAGTATTACTCAGGGAACTTAGTAGTAACTTCAGATTGGCATCATCAATAAAACATTTACAGTTTGATAAAGTTTGTAATGAAACAAATATTTAACGTCAACAATATTTTGACAACCATAAACAAACAAAAACTCCCATAACACTATCGATAATATAAAGCTTTCGCTTCATTGAAACGTTTGATGAAGCCTAAACTTGTAACATATAGATCTCAAGTTCCTAATGTTACTATTAGGTAATGTTTACGACGTTTATAATAAAAAGTTGTTAAATATAGTTGGTTGAATAAATACTTAGTCATCACTTAGCTTCATCTATACATAATGAATATTTTTATTTGAAATTTTCTGTTGAAACCTAAATAAGTACACGTTTTAACATTCTTATCAAAAACTTGTTTCAATGACTTGAAAACAGCTATTAATCAAGATACACCAGATTAAGCAAGGTTGTTATTAACGGTATTTTGTTCGAGTTGCTATCATTGCCAATAACCTATTTAGCTATAGACTGCAGTCTAAGATACTGTGTAATGTGATTTACACCCTTTTGTCTGGAAATTTCATTTAAGTAAATTGCAAATCATGTGAAAATACATTTTGTTTACTAGTAAAAACAACCAATTACATTATCTTAACATAACATTTAACAATAAAATACGAAATTTGAGAGTGTTTCAAATTTAATGTTTTAAAAGTCCCTCAAAACATAAACCGAGTCATTTGATTTACAGGTCTAATTAACTTACCGACTTAATTTGATATGTATTCTTATTTATTTGGAGTTGCAATTAGTTATGCTCTGAGATAACAATCGCATTCGTCTAGAAATTTGAAGCAAAGCAAAAATCGCTATAATTTCGTTCCGATTTCGTAAGAGAACGCAACCTTCAACAACGGGAAAAGACGATCGGAAATGCTTTTATGTTAATCTAAACTGTAAATGATAAAGCAATCCCTTTTAAAGTAATCACAAATAGAGTGTATCCCATTATGTTTTCGTCATATTGAAAATACTATACATAGAGGATCAAATTGATTTAAATGTTGTACAGTTGTCTTGTTAAGAATAATATACAAATATTGAATGCCTGAGAGTGCAATAGTACAAAATATATTATGAGATCAAATTCGCACTGAAATGGATCAGTCCAAATTTGACCGAATGATACAGAGGAGGGTGGTCGTGGCAACTGTTACTGGTTGCCGTACGGTATACGGTATCGTAGCCGATCCCTGGTGACGTCATGTCCTATACCGCCTCTGTCGTGAAGCCGTTGGGATTCGTGGCCGGGATGATCACTAAAATTATTTTCGTAATCGGTAAAAAAATATGATAACATATATAAAAAGTGGGGTTCACGCGTGAACCCCAGCGGATTTGGAATGACATAATTATGTTGATTACTACAGGGTGTCCCAGAAAGAATTAACTCCTACCTTTGGCGGATCATAACTTTTACAAAATACAATGAAATCGAAAAATTTAACTTGAAATATAATGTACAGGTCATAGATTATCTAGTGTATGAAAATCACGTGATATGGCTCAATGGTTTTGAAGATATGCTCGATTGCGTTACAAGTGGTATAAAAGGCTTCTGTCCAAGTTTCAATATTGATGATCAGACAGATATTTCCTTCAAAACTTAATTTCAAACCTTAACTTTTATTTCTCAAAATAAAGAAATACGTAAAATATAAGATGTAGAATATTCATTAATCACATTATTTTATTCAGGATCAATTGACGGGTACTAAACAGCATTCTAATTGTTAGCAATTATTAAAGAGAATACATATTTCAGGTATATGAAAGTGTGTGTTGGGGGTTGAGTTGGGTGAAAAGGGGTGTGTGTTTTATTTA
>JXSR01S025811.1:0-15341 GCA_000969725.1 Ophiothrix spiculata
GTAAATGCCATAAATAACATGTTGATGATCCATTTGGGAGTAATTTTGACAAATGTTGTTATATCATCTGCATCATTTCAAATGCCTTTCTAGGTTAGAGGAGTCAACATATTTACATATATGCAAACTGGAAATCTTGTGGTTTGAAGTTAATGAAGAGTGATCCATTTTTAGAATAACTCCTCATTTAAAGGCCAAATCAAAGTCAAGAGTATTTCATCCTTGTTCTATATTTGAAAAAGTTAGTAATAGTTAAATAAAATCCAAACTTTTTGGGTCGACTTCATTTAAAGTGATCAGTCTAATTAATCATCCCAAGAGAGCCAGATGAACAGGAAGAGATAAAATCAATTGTTCTAATTACAAATCTAATTCCTATGACCAAGTTCATTAAACATGATCCACTTCGTTAGCTTTCTCTCTCTCTCTTTCTTGTTACTAATATTAATTAAAGTGCAAGTTCAAACTTTTACTACACACACACGTTTTTCAAATCTCGAAACTAAATTCTGTCAAAAAATTAACCCCATAACACACCTGATATTGAAAACACAGTCAACCAGATAGAATTGCAAGCAAGTAAATTTGAACAAAACTCTACAGGGAAAACAGTCAGATCAAAGATGGATTCAAAAGCAAATATCACATATTTAATTTTTACATCCTACGGGAATGGATATCAACAAGGTAGAATTCCATCACAAAATGTGAAAATAATCGATGATAAAAGCTCCGTATCGTGTCCTCGGGGGAATAAAGATCATTTCCTAAATGGCAAACGATGATTAATTACGATAATGAAATTCATAATTACAAGTGTACTTTACACAAAAAGTTTCAGTAAAATTAAAACATAAAATGACTAGAGCAATCAAATTGAATTTCATGAATAGATATTGACTGTTTTTGACAATCTTACAAATGAAACAAAACTCTGGCATGACAGTTCTTATGTATTTGAAGCAAAATGTGTAACCATACTCTGCTGTATGCTAATTACAGCTGCTAGCAACAGTTAAGTGAGGAGAGATGGATTCCACATCTATCTTTCTACACGTCTAAGGTGATATGTACCACATCTACTTTAAGATTTTAACACTGTGACTAACCGTGCCTTAACGCATAAAGAGGTCCAAGATAAGGGCTTACAAAAGCGTATTTGGAATTGAAGATGCAAAAAGAGGCCAAACCCATACTAATGAATTGCTACAATCAAGTACTAATTGTAATTTTGTCTGATTACTAGTTGTAACATTGTCAAAATAATTATTCCAAAAATAAATATAGACCAAAAACAATATCAAATCAAGTTTTACACATCTGTAATGGTGTGTTTTCTGATCATTTCTTCAAACAAACACTTTGTCAAATCAAATTGGAAATTTGATACCTCAAGAAAGCTCATATTTTTCTAATATACCATTCAAATTTGTACTCCTGAATTCCTTAAAGATATATGATCAAAATAGACACAAATTATTTACAATTTTTTTACCAAAACAAAAAATCTCTCTCGAACATTTTTGTTTGTAGCATCAAATGGCCCAACTTGGAAGCCCGGTATGTAGTCAAACTAAAGTTACAATTTTTCAGGTGATAGCCCTTTATTCAAATGCAGGAAAAGTATTTGTTAATGTTGTGATCGAATCATATCACCTACCTTTAATGTTCTCATCTCAATGTACACTTCATTCAGTCATAATATTAACTCAGGAGCAAGTCATGCCTTACCTTGAAGCATCTATATCATTCTTTATAGGCTTTAAAGGTATGTACAAAATTGAGTATGGTTAACACAAAAGCACTTATTTTGGATATTGAATGCAAGTTTTTTACATCTTGCAAGATAAAAGTATGTCCATATCTAAACAAGAAATTTAACAAAACTGTACCTACCAACATCTTTGCAAGAAAAAGACCTACCAAAACATGCATATGTGACTGTCCATCTCAAACGAGCCAAAAATCAGCAAACTTCACTTTGTGCTACAGGTGAAAATACATGTCAAGGTCATAATTTGCTGAAATTTATTTTTTTGACAGATTCACAATCTTTGTACTTACTTCAAAACATCAGCAGAGCTTTATTCAAGAAAATGATTAGAAATATGAAGTAAATCTGTATATTCTAAGGACAATTAACAGAAAATATCTATAGGCATATTGATCTTTGAATGTGTTTATCTCAGTTTCACCTTCCCTTTCACACTTTTACTCCCTGTAAAAATGTACTTGGCTGACTTTGAACCAGTGAAGTTCAATGAGGTATCGTTTTAGTCCTTATAACATGGTCTTTGCAAGTATTTAAATGGCAAGGGGTTGCATTTACGGCTGGTTTGTGATGAATGGTCACATATTACTCGTTTACACATCACACTGAAAACAATGGATATACATCATTTCAACTTGTGCAGTTAAGGTATCATATGATTAGAATCCAAATCATGTTTCATTAGCTGTTGGGAATGGTACAGATTTAAGGAACACACAACTCCTCAAATTACAAACTATCAAATACAAGAATGAAATCTGAACCAACAAATGAAATGAACAATACTATCAGCTGGGAATACATCAATCCATAGAATTATGGTGGCAATTTGCTTCACCTAGTGATTATGCTACAAATTAGGCTATGTAACACTAACAATATTAAGCAAATTGAGAATTTTAGAAGAGCTTGTTGGTATTTGTATTACTCACATCTGTGATTGAATACAATATTTTTAATTATTTATACAACTCTTTGATATTTCACTCAAAAGCTTGAAACAACAAACTACAACGGGTATCAAGTTTTGAACATGCAAGACTTGTAAACTTAAATTAATCTGATGAATGTATGGCTAAACATTGGCACCTGATACTGCTTTATCTTTTTAGCACTATATTTGTTATCTAGCATCATATCATGCATATATGATTGTTTGGTTATAATAAATGGTTACTTAAAAAAACAATTACAATCATGCTTGTATGTGGAGGATAACTTTGCTTATTTTTGGTACGAAATTGCTGATTGGTTCAATTAATAATGGAGAACTAATTTTGTCTCTTGTCTTTGCATTAAATTGTAAATGCATATCTTCATTAGATAGCAGTGCTTACGTAATAAATTGTCCAGCTCCATTGAACTTTGTTCAAGCTTTCACAATATTTACATAGCATTTTTAGTTCTGCATAAAAGGATTTCGTTTTAAAGATATTGCTTCATACACAACACTTTACCAAGTTGAACCAGCAGAGTGGCTATTAACAGCAATTACCAATAATAGTATTATAATTGATCTTTTATATATCAGTGTAAACATTTTATTGATCAACGTTTTATCCAGTCCAATATTTGAAATAACTTATAAATCACATTTTAATGACTTGACGTTTTTTAACTATACAGGACTTACTTAAACAAATCATCTTAGAGTTAAAAACATATCGATTACATGTGAACGATACGTAATAAAAGCGTTTGTATGGGGTGCTCTAATATGCAAATAGTATAGGGGTGTTCTTCATATGCCATCAAGGGACCAATATTCATTAAGGGTGGTGCACCAATTCAATAAATAGCTTTACCTTTACGAGCCATTTCAGTGGCATAACAGGACAATTTTTAAGTGGGCCAAAGTCATTTTTTCCAAACTTTTCCTACTGCATCATTGTTTTTTCTTGTTAGAATTTTCCTACTTTGTAGACCAAAAACAATTACGGCCTATAGTCAATTTTGAAAAATGACAAGAAAGAAAGGCCCATTGTCCTATTTTTCAACTTTCCCCCTAAATGTTCTGATTTTACCCTTCTCCTTCCTTTACAAGCTTCAGGTGAGGCAGTCTGCCCCACCTTCCCCCTATCTGTTAAAGGTAAAGATGAATAGAGTCAGTGGAGTCATATTTTGTTCCACAAGCAATAAAGTATTGACTAAAACAGGCTGGTCTAGCAAGAACAAATGTCTCATTCATTGGAATCATTGATGAAATAAGTGTACTAGGAGTGGAAACACCTTCTTTTCAGTATGCCCCCTCCCCCAGATTGAATGTCCATTTCCCTCCCAATTCTATTGACAAGGCTCAGAAAGCTTTTAATTTGCCTCAACTCCTGCTACACAATTGACTCAATGAATTGATCAAACAACGATGCTGTGACTATTAGTGCCATGTTAGAGTGCTAGAATCCATGGATACTTAGGCTCTTCAAACACATATTAGACCCGCCACATGTCCATCAATGCTTGCTTCATTTGCTTTCCTCGTTCCTATACCTTCCCAACATTAGTAAAAACCTATCCCAGTCTATATTGCGTTGACTTGATGGTTTGCTAAAATGTGCAAGAGTGCATCCTATTCCAGCCCTCAATGTACACATAGACCAAGGGATGTTTGCTAACGTCAAATGCCACTCTCAATTAACTCTCACTTACTGTTATGGGATTGTGTACAAAATGGCTTGATAGGATATGTGTGTGCCGTCTGAACTTTGTCTGTCGCCTAAACGATTCATTAATAGAAAGAGAAATACTTTAATTTAATAAGTTACCTGTTTTCCTGTCCAATTCGCTGATCTAATGTTTCCCCAATGTGATTCCTGACTATATTCCTTGATTTTAACACAATTCTTAAACATCTATACCAGACTGATATTAAATCCAAATAAAGTTGATTAGCACGCTCGTTCCCCTGACGATCCCAAATGGACGACTGAAATGGTTGATATTAGGGCAGTTAAGCTTATGGGATTGCACAACTAACCAAATGACTGCCCTAAATCATACAAAGTACCAAAATGTCTTAACCATAGCATCTAAGTACACTCTACTCACTGTTCAACCAAGCTCTCGGCACGTTTCGAAACTTGTGAAATTCAAACAATTCGAGGTGAGAAATACAGTCAGACAAGCTCTCATCTAAGTTAATACCATACTTGCCAACCTGGTTCATGACATACAGGGTATTACCTCATAAATCTCATCTCTTGAGCTCATATGATATATTTACAAGGTCCAATTATCACAGAAATATCTCTTTAACTAGTCAACTAATGACAAGACCATTCAACATGGCCCAGAACCTGTCAAATCTGTTAACATGGGGTGTGTGTCTGACAGCATGCCAAACCCAGATTTGCCAACACCTCTGTCCTCATAAATTAATACAAAACAAAAACGAAGACTCGACTGACATCGCTCACAACTTGAATTAGGTACATTAACTTTAGTTTGTTTTACTAATTTAGGTCATACAAAGAAGAGAATTCAAAATATCAATTCATCAAATTATAACTAATTGATGGCCATATGAATATAATTGATGCTACAGATTTAATTGTTTTGAAGCGTTGTAAATCTGTTAGAAAGTAAAAGCCGCAGCTATTTTCTTAATTGCGATGACCTGCGGAATTTAACACCCAGGCTGGGAGTTTATAATGAAACATTATACCATCGTTCCCCTTCAATTCAATCTTTGTTTTACAATATAAGATGAGAATGGAAGTTCAATGTCCACCGGGGTGTATCTTGTATCTGTGCTAGATATTAATTAAGGTGGCTCTACAAGCCCTATGAATTCAACAGTCCAACGCAATATCAATAGACATTCCTATACATTGCGATAACATGGGCAAAATGAGCAATAGTGGTGAAAGGGGTGTGTGTGTGTGGGGGGGGGGGTCTGGGGGGTACTTATTACAAAAGTGAAATATGGACGTGCCATAAGTTCAGAGAAAAATAGACTGCCTGGTATATGGTCATTTTTTCCAGCAAAATTAGGGCACATTGAGGGCTTAGAAACTGGCTTAGAAGGAACTACTTTTAAAAAAAAATGTCAAATGGCGCAAATTTTTGCATTTTTTCACAACATCTCTTAAAACTTGCGCAAAAATATACAAATTTTTATAAAAATATGGCTTAAACTGTGCAATATGCTACATGCATAGATTTTTATGGACATAGATGGACCTTTTAAATTTCTCAGAGGCTGCGAGGCATGTCACTACCAAAACCAAATTGAGTACCCCCATCAGGTGAAATGCTCCTGATTCTGTAGGTTGTTTTCAATAAAATAGAACCAGGTGTAATAAATATCTTGTGAAATTGTTCATAATATAGTTCGAAAAATTTGATTTCAAACAACGATCCTATATAGTCACTTGGAATCAATTCCTTGATTTAGCATTACATATCCAGATTTTAATTGCTATCTCATTAGATGCAAGTATGACCTATTTTACATATCCCTCTTTTCTTCAAAATTACTTCCATATATTAATTCTCCAGAGATCTTTATTCCCTGCACAGAAATCACTATCATAATTGGGAATATTTTCTACTTTTCAAAATGATGAAACAAAAATAAGCCTAAGCACTCATGTGGGTTTAGCTCACACACTTGCGCACCCATGATAACACCTCTTCCACGGTATAGCCCGGAAATGTATCGTACAATCCACACACGCATCAATACAAATGTGATGATTCATAATTTTCTTGTTTTGCCATGCGTCTTGAAATATGAAATAAGTCTGATCACCCAGCTAGACTTCATTGCCCCAAAGCAACACACAGGTATGGAACTCCTAGGTGTAAGCCATCTATACGATTTGCAAGCCTCATCCGATTCCGTAGGATATAGTTATGATGGAAGGAATTCATTTGGAAAAGAACATTTTTGGAAGTGTGAACTGTTGCATAAAATTGACTATGCTAAGGGGACTTTTCCCTCTTCCCATTTTTCGTACACATATATACAATTATGACAACAAACGAAGGCTGCGGGTAAAGTTGTCATGAATTTGCTCGTGATGTTATCAGTGATTTGAAAATTTGACTTTGTTATTGAATTTAAACACTGCTTGTGGGTTGATTGAGTTTTATTTGACAGTCAGTAAAGTTACATAAAACAAACCATTCTTTCGTAATTTTCCGCACAAAGGCTCAGTTATCTTTGCCTTATTCCAAGTGCACAATGAAGGACAAAGTAAAAGAAAAGCATGCACCAACGCTATAATTTTGTGAACTTGAATGAAACAATTATTAACATGCTCATAGTGGTAACTGATATATTCAAAAGCTCTTCAAAAACGTAGCAATCAACAGAAAGTTTACATATAAGTTATGATCATATTTCATTTAATTTGGAAAACTAACACAACTGATCATGAAAGATGACAATAACTAAAGTGATAAAAAAGATGACAAATTGCTCCAAAAATGCTGGGATTCACTGAACAGCAGGCCAAGGGCTACATATGAATACCTATACACTGACAAGAATGACAGAAACATCAATGGAATATTTTATAAATACAATCCTCACAATGCAAAATCCCTGTACAACATGAGTCATTCATCCCGTGAGAACTGTGCTCTCTGGTCAGGAGGGAATAGCGATGTGTGTACAAAACCTAAATCATATAAACGGTGTTATTTGGTTTGTTAAAGGCTAACAACCCAAAGATTTACTTTAGTTTTAACTAACATTTCACAAGGGTATTGATTTAATAAAACCATTTTAATTCTTTGCTTGTAAGTGTATTCAAAGATTCCACTTTTTAATTCCCCATTGGAAGGTATTCTACATAAGACCAGACAATTTTTTTCTGTTTTACCTAAAAGATTGGTTCTTCAATTCAACACACCAAAGACCATTCTGGTCTGTAGTTTGCTGCAGACCATTCATAGTCTGTGAACAGATCAGACTGGTTTGTTGAAATGGGGAACCATTACTTTATGTTATTTTGATAATATAAAAAGATAGTTTGTTAAAGAGTTCTCATGGTGAGACCATAAATTTAGAGGGGTGATACCAGACTTGCCACTATTTTCATGGCACGGGCATCAAATTGGAGTATTTGGATTTTTGCCATTTATGCATCGCATTTTGTCATAATTTGGGAAAAATTGAAAACAGACACTTATCTTTGTGTTCAGTTTTGCATACCATTTGTGTAAGAAGTTTTTAAGCTGACTTTACATGCAACGGAATGACTGCACTCAAAGCTGATTTTAGTGGAACTCAAGAGAACCAGAATACCTATTCTGAGTCCCATGGCTGATGACGCCATTGAGTGGCCATTATGTGTAGTTTGGTAACTCCCTTTCCTCCATAGGCTAGAACTGAGAATGAATTGCGCTATGTGAGGGCAACATGCTATTGCTGAAAGCGCATATAAAACACTTTCTATTGATTATATCTGTATAATTCAGCCTGTTTGTATGCAGCAAGGGTTTGACTCAGATTGACAGTTCATAGTATCTGTATTCCAAAAATCTGGAGAAAGGAGATTATAAGATAGCGAGTCCCAATAACATGATCCACTAACATACTTTTACTATCTTCACTTAGAGATAGATCACCAGGCATACTTCACTGTATATATACTGGTAACAAAATAGCTCTTAACTTTAACATGCTTTAGTTTCTTTTCTAAATACCATTTTGATACAGGATATTTGTAGTTTGTACAGAGATATATCATGCAATTGCATTTAACACTGCCATGGCACAATTTGTGATCATTCATCTCTAACAAGCAATAAATGCAACCTCTTGGTCCTCAGTAAAAATATATTTTTCATACTCATGATCGTATTCCTCAAACATGTCAAATGAAATTTTGCTGATGTTCTGAAACAAGTATAAAGATTGCAAATCTGCAAGAAATTGATTTGCAGAATCATAACCTTTGAATGTCAAAGTGAAAAAAATATTTATTGCATTACAGCTGTTTCGAGATGATCAAACATATATGGATGTGATCATCTCGAAACAGCCGTAATGCAATAAATAATCATTTATAGCAATAATTACAAGTCCGAAAAGCTTCGTATGAGGTATAACACACACTGACAATGCAACTTTGCTATCTTCCTATGATAGCATGCTGCTTAATTTACCTTCTAATCCTTGATTAATTTTCAATCTTGTATTGCATTAAGATAGTGCGCTCTTTGGTGAAGACTTGCACAGCTATAAAATTTGTTTCACATAAGCTTTAAAATGAATTTATATAGTCTGAAATCATACTTTGAAATCAATTTTTTAAAGACTTTAACGAATCCAACAGATAGCAAAACCATCTTTTAATGCCGATTGTTGAAGTACAATTCACTTGATGCAACCTGATTTTCTGAAGAAAATTTCAAAACTCAAGAAAATCATTAGTTTTCTCTCACAGTACTACTTCAATTGTGAGTAAAGAGACAATACAACTGTACTCAAAGACACTTAGCTCTGTTATCTGCCGTTTGAAATATCTTAACTCCTCTCTTGTAATCAGTATATTCATTTAATTTGAAATTTAATGACTTAAAGACTTTCATATGAACAAACGTAGGTGAAATAACAGAACTAGATTTCATTTCTTTTATGCATAACATCGCATAAAATGGTTGACATTTTACAGGAAAAATAAATGAAGTACCACTAACTCTGATTCAAATTGTTAAAAAAATATATCACCAATTGACAACAACTTAATTTGAATAATTGAGAAAAAAATCAACATACACTTCAGCTTTCATCAAATTGTTTGTGAATGATTTCAAAACCGTTTTTTAATAAAAATCTTCAGTTTTTAGAGTCAGCCAGCTTATGATGCTAAATTTGAAATACAGGTAACATGACTTTCATCAAATCTGTCTGGTGAAGGAGGACAGCATGAACATGAATGTTACATGCATTAACATGGTTCAAAGTCTTTTTCAACATTTCATACTCGAACACTAGCTATCCCGACCTGCAACAAATCCCTCATTATTTGATTTTTTTTTTGGTTTCGGCGGTGAAATTCTGTTCCGCTTGGTTTTACTTCATAGAACATCTCAAAGCTCATTATTCCCATCATATTATGTTCACATATTTACCACATAGTGCTTAATTGTCTGTATCGAAATGTCACTGTTTGCTCAATAAAATAATGTTCTTGGCAAGGCGGTGGAATTCTGCTCCACTCTGTCCTACTAAACACACAATCTCAAAATCTCATTTTGTGCATCATATTACATTCACATATTCCGGGGGAAGATACTTAGTACAAAAGGGGTTACAGGGATGTGCCACAAATTTGGGTACCAAAATCAGGTTCTTTGGTATTTCAATGGGTCCTTTTTCTTCACAAAATGTGGTATTTTGATGGGTTTTCTTTTCAAAATTTTCCAAACTTTGTACCAAATGGCTCAAAATAGAGCATTTCTTCACAAAACTTTAGAAAATTTGTGCCAAACTAGCACAAGTTTGGGCAAAAACATGCGATTTTGAATAAATTTGACTCAAAATTTAGGAGACTTGGTACATGGATGGGTCCTTTTTTTCTTGAAAATTGGTATTTGGATGGGTTGCTTTTCAAATTTTGCATTGACAAATCCCTACCCAAACCAAATTTGAGTACCCCTGCCCCCGGGATATTACATTCACATATTTTGCACATAGTACCTAATTGTCTATATCAAACTGTCACTGTTTGCTTGTAGCAATTACGTAGATTCTCTCTGAGGCAGAGCAAATAACTCTACTTCCCACAGCGCAGTATTTTCACAAGATTAAAACAATTTTTATTTTGTTACCTTTACCCATTTATCAGCTCATGAAATCAGAAAAATAACACGGCAATAAAGCAGATCCTAATGTAATTTCATGCCAGGGTAATGGCACTTTCAGCTCATCTTTTTAGAACAAGGTTTTCTTAAATTTCACATTTATAGCGTGTATGAGTGACTTTTCTGGATCGTTGCATTCCAAAGTACATGTTTTTAAATTCCGCGCATCAAAGTAATTCTATATTTTTTTATCTCAAAATATCCATACCTGAAGGTAATAGAAAAATACTACATTTAATGCCTTACTATAAACTAGCTATACAAATACAAATAATCAACTTAAAAAGATATGTAAAACTATGTCATTTAATGCATGCTATCATAGTTTGATGATTCTTCTCACGTTACAAAATAATATCTATTTATATATTTACCAAAAGTATGCCCTTCCCAATGATATATAAAAAATAAAAATGATGATCAAAATAAAATTTTTTTCAACATATTTGATTTTTCAAATAGATTAAGAAAGATTTAATATGTTTCTGAGGGGAATGAACTTTAAAAAATATCAGTCCACATGCAAATAATTACATTTGATGCATACAAACATAGGATTGAAATTAATAACGAAAAACATCAGCAAATCCAGAGAGGCAACATTAACATTGAAGCTCACCATATGTAAACGTTATGTTGTTCGCACAATCTCGTTTCCGCCATCCTTCCTCACAATGCATGCAACCAAACTTGCAAATCAATTGCTGAATAACAAGTCAAATCCCAGAGTAATTACTGTATCGTCAAAAGATCCATTTACAATCACAAAGCTATGGCATTATCTCATCCTTGGCTTCGACAAATACAGACAAATCCAGAGTATATTTTTCTGGATAAATCTAGAGTGCATACAATTGAGCTTTTACAAATCCAACTGATCAGAATTGAAATCCTTCTTGCCATACCCAACTGGAGGGACCCATCACGGTGTTAATGCCTACAGGAAACCATCTTCAAATTAATGCCTGCTCCGAGCTATAATCGGAACACGAAGAGGTTCAAGCAGCATTTGACCTCATCATAACGCAAGCTCTATCCATCTTACATGTCCCTTTCAGCAGCTAAGTCTGGACACGAGGAGCAAGGGGCATCTTTTAAATGGATCCAATTGCCCAGGTGATCAACATAGCAGCTTCTTGGGTTTCCATATTTGACTTAAGTTATCTGGTAGCGAGTCGTTAATCTACTACCTAGGCAAAGTCATATCCATGGATCAGTTTGTGGCTTGAATGGTTCAAATGCGGAAGCAGGCTAGTTAGAGGGCAATCTTGAATGACAATTCATGGAAATCCAACAAGTAGGCTTCTTGGGCTTAAACCATTGTAGAAATTGTCTCCTTTTCTTAAGCTTACAACAAATTAGCCGTAAGCTTAGTAGGAAGCAGGGCACTTATGTTTTGTACCTGGTATGACTAACATGACTAAATAGCCACATAGGAATCAAATTCTATAATAGTGATGAATTATATTTTAACCAAAATTCAAATAAATTGCATATCTTTATCAATTGAAGTGGTATCTTATCTTTCTGTTGCGTTAATTGAATCAGATGATGTCAAATTTATCCTTTAGCAAAATATGACTGAAAAATATGCATCTTTTTAAAACTGAAATGCACAACGAATCAGAAATGCACAAGGAATCCAACAGTAAAGGAAATGATAAATTACAAGTCTGGTTTGACGTGTTGTTCAACACTCTATTTTGACAAATTGATAAGACTATAATTATTTCCTGGATGATGGTAATATTGCTTCGGAAAAGTCAACGATGGAATATTTGCTGTTTCCTAGAAACACAAATATGAAGCAAGATGTGATCAAATTTTATCACAAAATTGTCTCTTATGATTATGTACATTATGGTAAAATAAATATAACTTCATTTTTTCAAATGGATTATGATTAGATTCAAACCAAAATAGATTTGATCTTTTTGCTGTATGTGATAATGTCACATTTTGTTTATATAAAAATCCTAATTTAAGATATGATCAATTTTTTTATCAGAAAAATCATCTCTAAATTATTTGTAAAAATATTGCCGCCAGTGGTGCCAATACAAATAGATTAAGAAAAGGTCAAAAATACATTGACCCCAAAAGGATTTGTTTTTTAATTTTAATAACATTATATGTCAATGTAACACTGTAAGGGGACCAAAAAAAGGCTACTTTTCAATGTTTCCTAGAAATATCTATAATTCAATAATCTGAATCAAATTTGGATCACAGTTTATCTGAAGTTGAATATTTTTGTAACTAAAAAACCTTCACAAAACCTATCCAAAATGGATTAACAGAAGATGGTTACCCTGATACAAGAGTCACCATATGTGAATTCTGTCAGATTTTGTTAAGGACTAATACACTTTAAGTTTCTTCAATGCAAGGGTAAATGCTCAGTATTACTGCTTGATAACTGCACTTGCTGTAAACTTCTATACAGTATCATCCCGATTGGGATTTGAAGTTCAAAAACATTATCTATTGTCATGACTAGGTAAGATATACGTTAAAGAACTCTCCTACTACAATACCTGTAATGATATGAAAAACCCTACAATGCATCAAAGATGGCCAACAAAATTTACCAAATCAGCCTTATTAATCAACACTGCACAAGTCTTACTTTACACAAGGAATAGTATGTGCTTTTAAAACCATAAGGTTTATTTGTATAATCCATTAAAAGTAAGCAAGCAAGTAAAATACTAATGACCAGCTGACATATAACAAAAAGGCTTGCCGCCACCTTTTAAGAAGGGGGTAGTGTAGTGGGGGGTAAAATGGTTCTGGGCCATTGATTGTATCTGAACTCCCACAGAGTTTAAACCGATGCAAAAATTCAGAGTAAAACTAATGACACATGTTGAACATGACAATTTAGAGTTGCACACTTATAACCCCATGGGTATTATTTTAAAAGAAAAGTTAAATTCAGTGTTTCTTTTCTTCATTGCAACACTATCAACATTGTCACTTTCAGGTGGAATTTTTTGATCAAATCAGCACTTTCAGCTGAGCTGAGTTAACAGTGTGTCAGGGAGAGATCTGTACAAGAAATCATAGGCTTGTTCAAATTGAGACCACACGCATCAAGCTGCGGGCTTAAATTAAAGTCTTGGTGTGCATTGCCCTACTAGTGAGTTTAAAGCAACTGAAATTTTGTCTAATAATATCACATGACTATTTGCAGCACAAATTATTTCTGTTTTAGAAGGTAGCAAGATTTGCATCGCACAATAAAATTTATGGCACTATCGTCTTGTCAATTTTGACAATTAGTTATGGGTAAAGAAATACTTCCAATTAATTATCTAATGAAGACGAGATATTGTTTTTGTATGAGATTTTAGGTAGCATTTTAGAGTGTTTCTAGAATGATTTTGAAAATAAATTTTGTATCAAACATCCTGAACAAAGAAAGTGTTAAGTATATTTATTTTCCAGATCTTCATCATGATTTAATATCTAAAAATGACTGATTACAATTGAAAATGCTCTCATATTCCTTCATTTTAAAAAGACTGTTTTTAACCATAATCATTGTTGATCAAAATCTTGCAGTACTGCTTTACATGGGTCCATTGTGATTAAGCAAATAAACACTAAAGAACTAATCCAATTTTCAGAAAACATGTTTCATTAGTTAAAAATAATCAAACCTTGTCTCATCCAACAAATTACAAATACTTAGCATTGATGACACCTAATATAAGCAATATGGCAAAATGCTAGCTTTTGCTGACAACAATGTGTTTATAAAATGGCCCCGGCAATCTCGATTCTGGAAATATATAGAGACATGAATGGGTAAAACATAAAGCATGCCATGGTATGCGGCGACCAGACACCTTTTCTCTCATTCCAATGTGCAAATGTTGTCAAGCTCTTGTATCACAACCTGGCAGCTGCCTATGTTCCTTGTCACCCACTTCCAACAATTCTCATCTGACATTACAAGAGAAAACATAAGTGGCGCTTTTTATATCATATGTCAAATGACAGAATGCTTCAAGTATTGTAGTCATCTGAATCCCATAGAGGGCAAAATATTTAGGCTACGTGGGTAACTCTTACCAATGTTGAAATGCCATGAAGTAAACAGTGAGTAGTGATGAAAACTATGTTGGGGGGAAAAGGTTTGATTGAATTAGAAAAAGAGGGAACTTAATATCATGGAATGAAATCTGCTAGCTTTGGCATGATGTGGATGACAGTGAAAAGCTGGCGATGAATTCTGATGCTAATAATGAGAACTATGCCAATGCAATATTGAATAATCTTTACTTGGTCCACTTCCTTCTTAATGGTAACTTGTAGCGCCAAGAAAGTCATATCTTGATAATTGCAACTCGCTCCTTTATGGATTTCGAATTTCTTCCATAAATAAACTTCAACGTATCCAAAATACTGCCGCTCGTCTCATACTAGGAAAAAGAAATTTGAACATATATCTGGTGTTTTACAGGATCTCCATTGGTTAACAGTTGACAAGCGTAAGGCCAAAAAAAAAAGTTGTTTGCTTGTCCTCATCCGACCGACCGATTCTCACGCTGCGACCGTATAACTTTTTTTTTTTCAATAAGGTTTTTTTTTCAAAATTTTGCACAAAAATCGCGAAATTCCGATGACGAATGCAAGTCCCAGGTATGACGTCACAAATTAATATTCATATTTTAAAACCAGGTCTACCGATTGTGAAAATATACATAGAGAAAATCGGAAGGCCATAAATTTAGCGTAGTTTTCG
>JXSR01S025811.1:24569-37136 GCA_000969725.1 Ophiothrix spiculata
GTCCCCAAATTTCATGACCATAGCATGTAATGTACATGAGTTGAAACTTTTTTCGTGAAAATCAAGTTTTTGACCCCGTGACCCCTACGTGACCTTTGTGGGGTCAGGGGTCATGTGACATAAATGGGAGGTGACCCTGGTCCCTTCACCCAAGTTTAATGTAAATCGGTCATTGTATGCCAGAGTTATGAGACATCAAAGTGTTGCCAGAAGGAAAGAAAGAAGCTAGAAACACGTGAAAAACAATACCCTGCCAAAGTCTTTGGCAGGGTAATAAAATATTTTTACTAATAAAGTTTCACAAATAACATCTGATGTCATATGTTTATCCTATAAATATTTTGTGCAAATTGTGTAAATTTCATCAGTTCATGCTCAATATATAAATGAAATAAATAAATAGTTTGAAAATCAACATAAATTACAAAATCACACAATTGTGTTCATTTCCATAATTTCTTGATAAACAACCCCATATCTGTGTTTCAGTCACAATCAAAACAGTTCTTTTTCTGACAGAGAAAAAACTATTTCTTTCCATATTTTCCCCTTCAAATGAAGTGACTGACATGATTATATTTGACATTGTTGAAATTAATTTGTAACTTATTTCTAATGACAGTATCTACATCAATTACTTCGTATTGCAACATCAAGATGTGCGCATGCATGTGTTAAAATCTAAAACATGCAGGTACATGTACTCCGTGAGATCCACTGAATATCAACTCTGATGTAAAATAATAAAGAGAATATTAAGCTTATATAAGAATATACACATACTACTTTTAACATAAAATGTGTGATATGTCTTAGCAACATCGCAATAAAGCAAGATATTTGGATTTTATCTTGCAATCTAATCTATATATCTCATGACTTCTCAAAACAGCATTTGAACTTCATCTCACAAGAGAAATATATATATTAGTCTGGATAGTGCTAGGAAAATATTTCTGATCCAGCTTAGCTAGTTGACTTAACATTTTGTAACCAATTTGCGATGCCAAGTGACATTTGTGTGAGCTCTCTTAGATGGGATTTGAGTAGACTAATCATATGCTAGACACATCTATATTCATCTCTCACATATATTGGCAACAACTCAGAGTTATCTACAGCTAAACTTTATTTATTATTTTGAGGAAATTCTTAAATAGTACCTGAAAGATTTGATGGAATTTATAAAGTCTTTTGTAAAACTTACCAAAAACAGCACTTTCTCTAAAGTTAAAAAGGTGCTTTATCTCATGGTCTGTGAAAAAGCTACACCAAAGTTCCCATATCAATAAATGCTGTTCATTTTACACACAAAGTCCACTTCATAACTACTTGAAAATTGTTGCGGTAAAATATTCTCCATCCAAACAATTTCATGCATTGGAATTAGAAATGCATATTGTTCAATTTAGCATCAAATTTTGACTACTAAGCGGCACTTTGAACATATAACAAGTGGACATAATTATGCCTACGCAAACCTTTTCCCAGTCCAATTAAAATCACTTGTCTAATTCAAATCTACAGTAGTTCCAATTGAGCCTACATATACAATTAGTAGGTAAATACAATACATACTTAATAGTTTACATAAAAAATCTTATCAACAACCTTTTTAAGTATGCCGACTATCCTTGATTTCTACACAATTTGGACATATTTGTGACCGGTCATTCCAATATTGTTTATATTTACTTGGTCACTTTAACTTTGTGTTCTAACCGCTTTCAATTAATATAAAATTCTAAAAGCAGACCTGGAAAGAGTATACTTAGTTCCCATCAAACTAAGTAGCAAGATTTGTTTTCAATATAACTGGAATTCACAGACCCTATCTCCAATAATAACGAATGGAACCTGTCAAATTCGAGCCCGCCTGAGTCCAAAATCATAAGCTTACATAAATGGATTTGATAATGTAACTACTGCCCAATCCACTCACACAATCTAGATGAAAACTGGCACCTGTGAAGTTTGATCTTACAAGTTTGCGCTACATTTAGCCGCCAGGTAATCTCCGCGACAGCCTCCATGCCATCAAAAGTGACAACTAACACAGATTCCATCTTGATCTAGCCTACCACATCCGTTGTCCTTTTGCGGCTCAAATTCAGCACCTCAGGCTTTTTAATGGTTCAAGTTTTACACTAATGATTGCTTCTAATCTTAGATTTTCAAAGACTCAAGAATCCAGGAATGGCACCTTTTTATACCTTATAAGTTCCACACTGAGCACCATTTCGTCTCTAAATGTGACTCGCCATCTCAAACAAGACTTGAAAGGCAGCAAACTTCATTTTCCGCAAAGGTGAAAATACATGTCAAGGTTGTAATTTGCCAAAATTGATTTTTGACAGATTCACAATCCTTGTACTTAGGCCCTACTTCAAAACATCAGCAAAGTTTCATTTCTAGAAAATGATCGAAAATGTGAAATATATCTGTATATCTTGAGGACAATCAACAGAAAATATAGGGCTTACTGATCTTTGAACATGTTTATCTCAGTTATACATTTTACTCTCATTCTACCTTTGACGGACCATAACTTCTTGAAATCGAGCCCGAGAAATCGAGTGAAGTTCATCAGGTGTTATTTTAATCCTATAATGGTTTTGGCAAATATTTGAAAAAGTGAAAAAGACAAGAGGTTGCATTTACGGCTGGATTGGGATTGGCGGTCACAAATTTGATATTCTCTAGGCTTCTTGGACTAAAATAGGTTTATTTTATTCAAATTGTAGACAGAAATCAACCGTACTGGCATCACGACGATCTCTGCTCAAGGCAGAAGGTTGGAGATTGGGAGGTGTTACAATAACATACTTTGGTAATAACAACAAACAAATTAACCAAACTTCGCCACATGCAAGCAAATACGTGTTTAGTAAATAATGCCGAAAGCGTTTTTCGCGAGCCAATGCCATCATTACATTAGCTGCTGTGATGTAAAGCAATCAAGAAAGATATGAAGGTTAATTAAAAGAAAAAACTACTTGGTAATTTAGATTTGTTGCAGATTTGTTTTACACATGCAGAGTCATTAAAGAGGTCCACTTTATTAGACGAAAAATGTCTTACAACAAGATTACAAGTGTATGCCTATAGAATTAATAGATTTTTTCATGACTACCTAAAATTTATAATTTGATAACATAGCCAGCATAGGACAAGGGGCAGAGTGTCCCCACAAAAAAAAGCAAAAAACAGGAAAGCAAGTGATAAATTCAGACTGGACAAACATACAAGGGCTGATGGGAAATGCAAAAAATCACTGAAAACCATTTTTTTTTTGCTTGGCGGATTTTGAAATTAACGTAAATTTATGTTTTAGTCTACGAACATGGATTTTTTCCAGGAAGAATCGGGGAAGAAATGTGTATGCACCAGGAAAAATCAGGAAGCTTTGTATCTTTGCCCCGCTGACCACTAGGGATATTCAGCCTGAACCACTTCCGAGGACCAGTGGCAGCACCAGCATCTCATTTCGGGGGGCAAGACAAATTTCTGGGGGGGGGCAAAGAAATTTTGGGGAAAAATAACGTGCGTGTAGCGCATAAAATTTTGTTGGATAAATTTGTTTATTTTTGCAAAAAGCCGGCTCTTTTCTACTAAAATAATGATATTAATAGTTAAATGTGCGCGTAGCGTGCACAATTTTTACATTTTATGTCAAAATGTCAATTAAAATGGGGTAATTGAGAGAAATTTGTGCCTAATGCTTCTTTTGCCCCCCCCCCTGCACCCCCTCCCCCCACCGTGGTGCCGCCACTGCCGAGGACCAGCATTTCAAAGGAAAATCTCAGAACATTTTATCCTGACCTTCTCTCTCTCTCTCCCCTCTCATGCCCAAACCAAACACAATACTTGAATGGCCAACTTGTCACGATCTATAACAGTGAACTTGAACTTGTAAATAGCAATCACCATTGATCCTAATTACCCTTCACACCAATTTACCCAACACAGTATCAAACATCACTTGCCCCAAATAAATTAAGCCAAACCAAACCATATATGGCAGTAGCTGTCACAACATCCCCTCCTCCTCATACAACTCATGTTCAAGACCATCACAAATGACAAATACTTGAATGCCAAGAACAACGAAATAAATGAATAGAGTGTTAGAATTCAATGTGACAAGGTTAACAGATTTGAACACTACCAGGTATCATTGTTAACCCCAGTCTCACTCACGAGCACCTCATGCCAAAGTCATGATTTATACAACCAGAGCTGCAGCACTGATTTTCCCCTTGGGAATTGTCTGTGTGATGCGGAGATGGTCTGGATGAAGGAAGATGAAGTGTGAAGAAGATAACTAAGTGTCATCTTGTGACATGCTACTGACATCCATGACCTTCACAATCCAGTAAGCTTAACCAAAATCAGTCGTTAAACTAATCAGGATTTAATTAAGCTTAAGCTCACCATGGGTGGGCTCGTTTGACATATCGGGCATTGATAATTACCATAATTTGTCAAATTTACCCAAATTTACCTTTCTTAACCATTTAATAATGTCATTTGAATGTTTAATCTTGTTTAAAATTACACAAATTCAGACCAAAATTACTGGTCCAGCTATGAATTTATACCAAAACATATTGGTTGAGACACAGTCAACCCTAATTTTCAAACTTAAAATGAGACCAATAAAAGTAAAATTAAGCATGAATTATCCAATTTCATCATTATTATGAATATGAATCCAATTTATCAGGCAACTTCAAAGCATTATAAATAATGCATAATAGGTTAAAAGCATAGCAGTTGAGTCTAATTTTGAAATTGATAGTGAGACCAATAAAATTAATATTAGGCAAAATTATCAAATTTCATTATTGTTATAAAAAGAATCTAATATTATCAGGTATCTTCGAAGCATGATAGATTAAAGCAATTTCATCAAAATCTGTACAGGTGATTGCATATAATCTTGATTTTGAAACAGAACTAATAAGTGACGAGTTAATTCACCAGGCTAACAGAATACTAGCAGAATACTAATCTGACCATCAATTGATATTAAAGCTTGAACTGACCACTATACCATGTATACTGTTAACAACATCTTTATTCCATATAACCACCATAACAGATGCCATTTCATTTTAGTGTTCCTCCCATTTCATTCAATTTGCTCTGCTCATCTCATCTCTCCTGTAGCAAAGATGCAAATATACGAGATCGTGCACCACCACAAAAGAACAAAAGTGACCTACACTGAGCAGAGCACAACCCTCAGGAGATCACATTATTAGTTTGACCGTTAGTCCCAGATAATCAGTAGGATCTGAGGACTGCATTAAGACACCTAGCAATTTCCTGTTATTTATTCAATCTACATTACCTGTCTTTTGCTGCCCATAGTAAGCTTACTACAAATATGGCAGCAGCAGAGACGACAGGTAACCATTGACCTTATGACCTTACCCCTGTAGACAAAACCAACCCCTATCAAAGCTGCGAGGCAAAGTCAAAAATAACCTAAATCAGCTGGTAACTAGCTAAAAGAACGTCTCTATCACTAACTTTTTTTTGTTTTTGGTTCGGTTGTGCAGAATATTACAACTGGACCATATCAGTTCATGTTTTCTATCAAAACCTGCTCTTCATTAGCAACTTGCCAGTCACCCACACTAGACTCAAGTTGATGGATTTTAAATGGGGAATCTAAACATTTGTAAAGCTAACAGATGCACAAATTACACCAGGTAATTGTTAAGAACATACTGCAAAAGTTAAAGCAATATTGGTTTAAATGAACAATTTATTAGCACTAATAGACACATTTGGAATAAACCTGATGATTTAATAGAGATAAATCATTATATGTATTGATGAATTACCAGATTGTATACAGGGCTGCCGTTTCCTTTAAAACATTTCTATTATTTGTCATCTTAACTTATCCTTATAATGCAAGTCTCTCGATCAAGTCTTTCCTCCTACAGTCATTTTTTTCTCCACAACACATTCTCTCATCACCCCTCTTATACCATCATTTCCCCACTCACAAACAAGCAAACGTTTTCAATCTTAATCACCAGACCACCCTACAGGTTTTACTTCTGCAACAAAATGATGTAAAATACAACAAGGAGAGTGCTTCCTGATGAGATCCATTATCCTACAGTCACTGCTGGTATTTGAAAACTTTGAAGCCGAATCGTATACCCTGCGGTTGAAGACAAGCTGATGGAGAAGAGCGATGAATGATCTCAAACTGTCATGTCTTGAAACATCTTAGGGCTTGATTTGCATACATAAAGGTGCTAAAACATCTCAGAATTCTGATCACAACCCATGTAGGTCACCATTTACTCTTTATGTAAAGCTAGCACACTTTTGACATAACAACGATGAAAGTGAGTCATGCAGATAACGTGACTATGTTGTCAACCATGTATCGGTACGTTTTAGTTTTTCTTTTTGTGAAGCCTGGAGGATTTGTTCAGGTAATCAACTCTGCTAAATTACATTTTCTACAGGGCATTTCAAGTCTCTTGACGAATTGAACATTAGATCGTATAGCCTGTTCACAAACGGATGAATCAAATTGAAATGGGAACAGTGCACGATTTGATTCAACATTGTAGTGAATGGACTATAATGTAAAACAGGGAACTTTATGAGAAATTGGTTAGATCCCTTTGTCAAAAGTTAAAGCATATTTAAATCTTGTTGACATTTGTCAAGCCTGTCCAAAATTTATATGTGAGATTTAGCATAAGACTAGAAGAGTCTAATGGTGAGCTTTAGGGCAAGACTAGAGATGAATGCTGACAAACAATGAAAGGCAAAAGACTATTACTAACATACTGATTGTCTTCATTCTGAATTTATACTCAAAACACATCCATTTTGATCAGATGCATTTCCAATCATTTCCACCGCAAACATCAACTGCAGTTGAATTCACTAAAAATAAACATATTGCAGCAGCAGACAACATGAGAATGCAGTGAAAATTCAGATTTTCTCAGCTAGCTGCTTTATGTTGAGAACTTTTATATCAGCTTGCTGAGTGTTGACTGAAGTCGTGCTGCATTTTGAAATCAATCCAGCAGCAAGCTCATAGTCTTTGTCAAAGACTGTATTTTTGTTATTAATCGCTAACATCGAGCGCAGAAGGCACGAGACCAGGCTGGAGACGAAAGGCAACAAAGATTCAGTCATTGAAATAGGCCTAAACCATAAGAACTCACCTTGCAAAAAACGAGGCAGCTGCTGAAGTCCCTTGCGTTGCAGCAGGGTTATTCACTGGCACTGCATTCGGTGGTCCAGATCGTGAAACCGGTGGCACACTAACGGGTCCTATTCCTGTAGTCATTACTAACCTATCCGAAGGCATGTAGGCAAGGCTTTGAGGAACGGTGGGTCGTCCAAGGGATGACAGGTCGGCCATGTTTCCTTTCCCTGTTGATGGGGCAGTAAAACTGGCCTGTAAATGAAATCAAAATAGAAACAAATTTGGTTAAGTGTTAATCACAAAAGTGTATCCATATTGAATCCACATTAAGCTTATGTTAATGTCTAAAGTGTAGGCTACTATAATACATATTACTCTAGGCTCCAAAACTTGTATCAAATTTTAGCCATCACAGAGACTTGAGTATCTAATATCAGAAATTAAAGACCACACAATATTTCATTATGCAGCAACATGAGTATATGTTACCAATTAAGCATGTTAAGTTATATAATGCTTTAGTTTGGAAAAGCAATTACAGTTCATGATTCCAGGAGCCTACCGATAGTAGAGTTCAATAATTACATGTGTAAGATATTTATAAAACTAAAAAAATATGATAAAAGAAAAAAAAAATGATATAGGAAGTAATCAGGACTGGTAGAAATACAATGCCTTAAAATCATTGAATCGAAATCTGAAGAGTTCTTTTTAATCTCAAAATGCATTACAAATCATCAGCAGTAGTTTTCTTCAGCACTTAAACAATCATGTTAATAGATCAGCTTGTATCAATATGTTCTTGTCATTAGTAACATAAAACTCCCTAATTTCCTAGGAGTACAAGCCGACAATAGCCATCTATCCCAAAGATCGTCTCGGTAAATTAACTCTAAGATCCTATGTAATGCCACAAGCACAGGCTAACAACATGCTTGGACCTGTGTTAAAACATCTACCAAATCTTATTTCATACCGACCATGACAAAAATACAATTAATTCTTCCAATCACCAAGTACAGACTGATATATTGCAATAAACATGATAAATTGCCAATCTATTTCCTATATCGTATTGATATTGTAATCAAAGATTGATGTAATAAGTTTCCAGTGATGTTTCTAGTAAAGGTCTTATTTCTTACTGCAGTAATTAAGCCCTGGGACAAAGTAAGTGCCGTTTACAATCACACAACGAAAGTTCTTCATCAGGAAATTTTAGATCAACATGTTTTTAAATTTAATATGTAACTGTCTGCTTTGGATTATTGCAGAGTCTGAGCTACATTATATTGTGGTTTAATAAAATCTTTCTTAACTAAACAGTTTGAAAATTGTGAATTAAACTTCAATCTTCATGCTCCAAACATATTAAATTCATATATCTACAATGCATTTAACATCAACATCTACAAAAAATACTCAGTAAAATTGCTGAAGCAGCAATATCCTTTTAACTGATGAATAATTCATTACCAATATGAAACAAGTTTTATTTATACTTATTAAAATATTGTTTAACGTAACAACTCCAATTTTGAATCAATTTAAAGTTATTAGATATGCCAGAGTTTAATGTGCTTTCATCAAAAATTAATTGCTGTCATGAAAACTTTATGCTACATCAGAATATCTGACGCTTTACATCATAGGTACAACTTAACCCGATTCTGAGCTACGGTCGTCTGAAGTTAAAGATTAGTGAAAAATGTTCGGGAGGTTGATTTAAGATATTGTTAAAAATGAGGTTCTTGAAGTATATATTTTCAATGAATGAACCTGCTTTGTGAAAAAATACACTCTAAATGTGAAAAAAATGAGTTGTTTGTGTGTGACTAAGTCAGATCAGTCAGATGGAGTTTAAAATTGACATGATTTGCAAACGCATTTATTTCTCAGAAGTGTGTTTTTTAAATCCGTCAATGTTCTCATTCTTTCTTTTGTCATAGCTCGATAACCAAATATCCGATACCTTTTAATTTGGGTATCATTTTAAAGCTGATTAAACAATTTCAAATTTTCAACCCAAGTTGTACCGTTTGATGTAACGCGTCACATATGCTACCAGGAAAAGTTTAAGTCAATCTGAATGTTCAGAGAAGTTAAACATAATGTATATTGTGAATAAAATGATAAGCTGTGTGCAAATTCTATGTCACCATTGGTTAATGGTTGTGAATACCTCTTAACATTCACACCTACATAGTGAATAAGGAGCAGTATATTTGATATTCATAACCATTAACCAAAAGTGACATTTAATTTAATGCAGCTTATCATGTTTTTCATGATATACAATAATCTTAACTTCTTTGGACATTCTTATAGATTTAAAATTCTAGTGATAGCTGATGAAAATTATTAAACAAAATTAAGGTCTTCAATGTTAGATTGTATTCCTAATGATCAGATGATACCATAATGATAGCCACAAGGGTGACTCAAGTGTCAACTCCTATTCTTGAATTTTATGGGCAATAAACATGGCTTCTTTACTACCAACTTTCATCTTTAATGTCGGCATAAACATATTTACCATGCTAATCATGCTGTCAAACGCAGCTATCAATTTTCAGTATTTCATAACAAGTTACCATTAATCAAATAAAAAAGTTAAATGTCATAAATAATGATAAATAAAATCATTATTTCAACCATATCAATAAATTAAAGTGTGGTTAATGACAAATATGATATATTTATGAAAACATAACAATGAAGGATGGGCAGTAAAAAAAAAATAATGAATTTTGGTTTGACAAGAACAGCTGTTTCTGACATCGTTTTGAAAATAGATACCCCATGAAAGATGATATGACAAAATTGGTACAATGAAATTAAAAAACAATTTATGTTCTACTTTGTTATATATTCTCATAATTTGGTAAATAGTAAACTAGGAAAATATTTAATTAATAAGAGGAACCAAGCCAAGGACACTTAAGAATTTAAAGCAGCGAAGAGCTTTAATGTCCATGATTATTACGCCAAAAAGTTATTGCTGAAAATTGTATCAAACATTGCGTATTTTAATCCACATATGGAGCAAAATAGATCATTGGATTTCAAGTGGTAGGTCTAGTCCAATCCTAGGACCTTGATTTTTTGTGTTACTATCCACAATATGAAACCACTATCACATCATACCACTTATGAGTTCTACATAGCAGACTGATCACATAGCAGACTGATCGGCCCTCCCTTTTTTCGGGGTAGGTAGTAAAGTGGCTTTCTAGATCACTGGACTTAGTAGTTATATCTCTCATGTTGGTTAGTGTCACCCGAAAAACAACGGTTCTATTAATCGAACTACGGTAGATCTGTATCGTTTTACATTTATTGTCTCTTTGTAAAACAGCTTTTTGTAACAAAGGAGAAAATTCAAAAGCACTTTCAACAACATTATCTCAAAAATCAAGTATAAAATGTTTCCAGACAATAATAACATGACTTTCAAATAAACTTATTGTAGAAAGAACATCGGAAACATACTAACAGGAAGTCTATTGATGTATCTTACAATGAAATGTTTTGCTCAAGTACAGAAACATATTGAAATAAATTGAGCTACCTAAGAAAAACAAATTTCAGAACAAAACCAAGTCTCAGAAGTCAACAGATGGTACGTCCTACTTCAAAGCAATACTTTTAAGCTTAAAAAAAAATGTCATCGTGCCCAAATCTTCGGATTCCAATGCTAATGGAAAAACAATAAATGCACTGAAGACATGCTCAACCCTTCAATTGTTCTCTCAACAGTATATAGAAATACAGGATACATGATATTGGGCACTCCATTTGATTTTTCACTTTTGACGATAATGCCTGCATTGAAGGTATGGTTGTAACATTAGTTGGGTGCAATCGTGAGGAAATCAATTCCGCTGCTTTCATTTATATTGAAAGTTTGTACCCCAGGCTGTCATTAATTTAGATCATATATCTCCTTTTCATACAAGTTTAATTTCACCTGGGCATGGCGCTTTGTCGACAACGTGGGACGGTTCAGACTGGCTAATGTGAACTAAGTCGACATGTTTCATTGGGGAGGGGTATGGATGGTTACCAAGTCTTTAGGGAGGGGTATTTTGTTACTTGAGCTTGGATGTTGAAGTTTTATCTTTTTCTGCAAATTTTGGCTAAGAAGAAAGAGAGGATAAATAAAAAACATATGTGTGAGTTTGTAGATACAAGCGTTTTTACTGGGGAGGGGGAGGGCCAGGTCGAGGGTAGTTACATTTGAAGAAGGAGCACTTTATCAGTATGTTACGCTTGAACTGTTCACTATACTATTAAGGGTATGATGATGATTTTGATATTCATGTGGATAATTACTAAGCTTCTTATCTTCATATATAGATACAGATGTGTTACATTGTTAAGTATTCTCATCTAGGAGAAATCTGAAACGATACAAAATGAACTTTCATATTACAACTTGTTAGATTTACATTCTGATGATTTGATTTGTTCTTACTTCAATCAAACAAACATAATGAACAGTAATGAGTTTGGTGACAATATTGACTCCAGCCAACTTGCCTGACCTACATCCCGAATTAAATTTGCATATTAGGATACGATCTTCTTTTTAAAAATCATTTGATACGCACTGGATCTTATTTCCACCAGTCGCCAATCGTTTGACTGAATCGAATTGGATAATTTCATTAAGTCAACTATCATAAACTTTGATGACTATTGGAAACTAATAATCATTTACACAAATGTCACTAAGTGGGTGAATTTTTTGACCTATTTTTCATGCTCAACATCTTGGGATATGGACAATTTCATTACTGCGCTAATTTATGTACAGTGTGTCAATTGCAAATGATACAATCCAGTGCTAAAATAAGCACTATAGTATAGTTGTATTGAAACTTTATTAACAGAAAAGTTTGTTATACAAAACCCAACAACACTGAAAGTCTCAGAAGTTTTATCAGCCTGGTCAAATAACTCAACTATTGAAACCAAAGGAGTTATTTTTTTTATTTTGACAAAAATCACCAATATTCAAATGCCATATGCCCAACTTCAAGTGTATCCTTGGTACAAATTGCAGTTTCTAAATTTCTATCTCTTGCAGCAGGAATTAAACCCCATTTCAATAAATCCATCCAAGATGCTAATAATTTGCAGGACATCACCTTTCATTGCTACGTAATAACGCAACCAATTTCACACCTTATTTTAATGTCATTCCCAGCCTATGTGTGTTAACACCAAACAGGCTGCCGAATTTGGCGGCATCGTCATCAACTGACGAGCAATTTTACTTATGATTTCTTTAGAATTATGACTTTGTCCTACTTCTGATTTCTAATGTCATCTACATGTGTTATCTTTCTCCAGGTTGTGTTCTA
>JXSR01S025815.1:0-12382 GCA_000969725.1 Ophiothrix spiculata
TATTACTTGTAGTGATTTCAATGGTGAGTATTATCTTGAACTCTTTTGCATGCATGAACCAACATATTGTATTAAAGGGACTAGCCTAGATTCCAACTAGAATTAAAAACTTTTGGAAATGCTCTAAATAAAGCTTAAAGGTATAGTAAAATCAAAAAAGTGCAAAACTTTACACACAAATGGCTCAAATGTTTAGAGAAGTAATTTGCAATATATCATTTTTCGATGGTGATGTGACTACTCCTGTGTTTCCTAAATCCTAAATTTTTACCTCAGCTGGATTTACCAAATAAAAGATCAAACAATGCTCTTGGAGATAATTTAATACATATTAAAAGAGAAACAATTTCATCAAAAATTATTTGTTTGGCCATCACAGGTATAGAAACAAGATTTTTCAAGTTTTCATATTAGAAACACTGTTTTCACACCACTTTTTTTCGCTGCCGAAAAAAATCAATGTAGGTAAAGATTTGAAATGTTCTCCAATATTCCCCAAAATTATGAAGACTACTTCTAGGTTATATTACTTCAAACATGTTCTATCGTTTCAAGTAAAAAAATATGTAGGTAACAAATGAGTGGGATGAATCTAGGCCAGTCCCTTTAATATTTGGTGCATTCAAAGTCATCCAGAGCTACTCCATTGATCATGCATGTCTGTCGATGCAAGAGTTTTGTCATGAATTGCATGACTTTATTGCCAAGTACAATAAATTATTTGTTTCCGGTAACATGTTTTGAAAATTTTAGGACTGAAGGAAGGGAACAAATTTTATGATTGGGATGGAAGGAAATATATATTATTTTACTAAAAATTGTATTGCTATCACATTTGATATGACTTTTCAACTTGATTTGGGGGTGAACTAACATGTTTAAAACAACAGAAATGACTTTAGAACTCTTGAAACATTGAACTTAAGATGCTATTAAAATTTTCTGAATTCACTGCATATATTTTTAGGATATCAGATTTGGAAGATGTCATCAGTCTCAAATACTTGCTGTAAAGGAGGCCATCTCTATACATGTATATAACAGGGGTAAATAGGGGTAGTGACAAAAATATATTTTTGTAAAAAGTGATAACATTTTTATTTTTGGTGTGTCTTTTTTGTGAAGGAAGGGTTACTGCAAACAAACATATTATTTTTCTTGGCCGTATGTTGACATGCAATTTCATTGTGAAATGTTGTGGTGAATAAAATGCATCACTATTGATTATGAGCGATCAGTGAATTATTGACATTTGAATATGCCGTTTGATAAGGGGCATAGACTAAAAAATGGTCTAAATTGTGCTGGTTTAACTTTATTTTTCAGATTTGAATGCCCTAACCCCTGGCTATGCCATTTTTTGGAATTAAATCTTGTTTAATCGCATGAACAATCAATAGGACTTAGTTTTCAGCATGTATTTTGTAATTAAACAATGATAGTTGGGCACAATCTTTTTGAGGTCATTGTTTAAATTTGGAGGTGTTTATTTTGGACTGAGGTATACTTTTCTGAAGTAGTGTAGCTCTGGAAGAAAAGTACAGACTAGAGGCACTAAACAAACATCAACAATATAAACAATGACCGATCTATATAAAAGATGGTGCAAAGTTATTGTTGTCATTTATAAACTTGAACCGATGGCTCCATTTCCTTTCCGATAGCCAAAGTTTTATATCTGTCACCTTGTCAATACGATATCCGATACACCGATGTTTTAGTGCATCATCAGCTGATCAAAAACGTGGCCTAGCCCAGCTAAGGCCACGCTTTTAGTGCATCATCACCTGATCAAAAACGTGGCCAAGCCCAGCTAGGCCTAGTCCACACTTTTATCTGTCACTTGCCGATATGATATCACATACCAATGTTTTATTGCATCATCATTTGATCAAAAACGTGGCCTAGCCTAGCTAGGCTTAAATCCAAACATAGGTTAAGTTCATCGGCAAAGACGAGTGATTTTACAGATACGATGTTTTGTCGATAGGGTGTAATACCGGCCCGATACAATGGCCGATACGATGCATCGGTTCAAGCTTAGACTCATTTACTAATGTTGTTTTTTGGTTCTTTTAAATTCTTACTAATTTGACCACTTTTGCACAATTACTCAAATACTTTGCTACCTGCTATCAATCAATTCAGGCACGCCTCTGGGTTGCATTAGTTAAACGTGATCTCCATGATATCATTGTATTCATGTATTGTTGAGTAAAGCATATAGGGTACATGCATCTTGTATTGGATCGTGGTTCCTGCCATTGGCGCAGGAGCAGATTTCTGAAAATGTGAAAGGAAGATGCTTTTTCTTTATTTTTAGCCAATTGTTAAACTCAGGTCGTGGTTTTGTCGTAAGCATGTCTTTAAATAGATTGAATTGACGCAAGTGCAAAACCTTTTTTTTTAGAGGGAACACTGATCGTGCTATATATGTAGGTTATTATATTAATGTAATTTAGAGGATCCATGTTCAAGTAGTTATGATCCCAGCTAGATTGAAATGCACAGTGGGATAAATTTGATATCTGAAGTCTCTATGTTACTATATGGTTCACCCAGGGGGGTAACTGATATTTGTGTCCAGGTAACACCCGAATTCCTCAGAAGATGACCCTATGTGAGACCACAAATTGGCAAAAATGGGTGAAGTTAACCCTATCTGAGACCATAAATCTACCATATCTGTTACAATGGATACCCTATTCGGGACCATACCTGTTCAAATAAATACCCTATCTGACCTTATGTGACAAAATAATTATTGCAAGAAATCATAGGTAAAATGTAACTGCATGTACATCATTTGAATATTTTAGAATATGAATGAATAAATGAGAAGTGATTTAGGTATTTGAAAACACTTTTTTGTAATTTAAGGCAACATTATCATTCATTCAATTATTCTTTTTCAGTTTGATACCCTATCAGAGACTTTAAAGCCAAATTTGATACCCTATGTTAGATTTGCAGAGTATTAGGTTGATTTTGATACCCTATATTGCAATTCTCAAGAATTGCCCAGGTCTCACCTTTTTGGTAACGCTTGTGGTTACCCGGTTAATAAAAAACAGTTACCCCCCCCCCCCTGGAATGGTTCAGTTTAGATGTGTTGGCATTGCTGGTTATTGAAAAACTGAGCTTGCAGCAAGAGACAGCTTAGATCATAGCAAAACTATGTCTCTTCATTTTATGACATGTTAGACACATAAATGGATTATTGGTCGTGTGAGTGCAAGAAAGTTTTGTATCTGCAATAGCTGCCATTTGTCACAAATTTGCATTGTACATTGTATTGTGTCCAGTCTTGGGTCCAGTGGCTCTTGAAATGGTTCTTCAGGCGACACCGTTCTTGAAATGGTTCTTCAGGTGACACCGAAGAACCATTGATAGAGAAAATTTGTGGGATTTTTTGCAACCTATAGTGCTAAGTTATTTAATAAAAATAACATTTGGCAGCCATTGCAGATATGACTTTGTTGCACTCACACGACGATTTGAAGGGGCATAATTTGCAACCAACCTTGAATTCAAGTCATGACCAAGAAAACATGGGACTGGCACCCCCCACCCCCCTCCCTAGAGGCCGGGGGGGGGGGGGGTACTCAAGTTTGGTTTTGGTAGGGGTGTGCCGCTGGGAAATTTGAAGTACCACCCATGTAAATACCAATTTTCAAGAAAAAGGGACCCATCCATATACAAAATTCCCAAAATTTTGAGTTGAAATTCATACAAAAATTGTAATTTTCTCTGGAAAATTTACGCTAATTTGGCGCAAATTTCCTGATTTTTGTTTGAAATTTAGAACAAAATCGAAATTTTTTGGAAAAAAGACCCATTAAAATACCACATGTTGCAAAGAAAAAGGATCTATTGGCATACCAGACAGCCTGATTTTGCTACCCAAGTTTGCGGCACATCCCTGTAGTCACTTTTGTACTAAGTAACCTCCCCCACCCCCAACGCCCAGGCCCAGATGTGTGCAAAGTTGATGTTGAGTCACATGATTGCACAGCTGATTTGATTGATGAAGTTTGAGTGTTTGAACATAACATTAATGTTTTTGCTTCTTTCACATTGCATGGAAAATATTAACCATAATTGTCATTTATATAAATGTCATGGCTATATGTGATCTTTATATATGAATGTCAAATGTTGTAAAGCATTTCATATGATTCAGATTCAAATTTATTTCCATAAAATACATCAAAATGTTTGATTGACTGTAAAACATAAGAATTTTACTTGCGTCATTGCATGATAAATATCATTCATCAAATGTTTCTTCTTATTTTCAGTTTGTTAGAATATTTTTTTATTTTTTATTTTTGTTTAGTATCAAGATTCAGCTCATATACTAACAAACACTCTTTCAATAATATTGGCTAACCCGTTGTTTTCATTATAGCAGTAGTATAAAATGATGTTGGATTATTCCATCCTTAAAATCATGGTTACTATATTGCAATACCATAACATAACATTTCAACCAAAAATACAAAGAAATGGCTTAGTGACAGCTACAACATAACAGTAATAATAATGACAATGACAACAGTGACAACAACAACAACAACAATAAAAACAACAACATCGAACCAACAGGAACAACAGTAACATTATATCAACAACAACAGCAACAGAAATAACAGCAACAACAACATCAAACCAACAGTAACAACAATGGCAACAATAAAAACAAAAGAAGCTTTTAGAGTGTTCTAAAAATCTATTGGCTACTGTGTTGTTATTATTGTCGGGCTTTGACAATAATTAGAAAATGACACATTTTCTTGATTTTCTCAGAAATTCAAATAGATTTGCAATAATGGCTTTGGCATTGTAATAATATATCGGTCAAGGATTCTTATTAGCCAAAAATCTGAATTTTGATAGAAACTTTTCTATGTTGAAAATAATAAAAATGGCAAAAGTTGAAAAAAGCGTTCAAAGTCACCCCGGTTTACGGTATTTACAATAAAATCGGCAGGTTCGATAATATTATTCCTTGTGTAATTTCTTCAACTGATCTGTCAAGAGAATAAACATAATAGAAATGAAAGCCTTTCTCTGAACTGAAGAAATTATCAAATATGAACTCACCATTACAACTTTACAACGGGTTGCAACATATAAAATTGTAATGGTGAGTTAATAAGTATTGATTTCTTATTTCTTCAGTTTTAGTACTGCTGAATGAATGAGAATATACACAAATATGAAAGCCTTTCTCCTTTCCAAACATAATGATAATTATTATTATTTATTTATTTAATCATGGTAAACCAAGTTCAATATTCAAATTGGTCTTCCACATGTCCGTTAGAATTTACAAATATTAAACATCATAAAAAATATATATACAGGGTGAGTCAAATTTAAGTGAAATCAAAGGAGGAAAATTTTTACCAGAAATCTGTTCGTGTTTTTCAATTTTAATTATACTTGCAAATTTAATCAGTTTTCATGAGAATTATAGTTTGTTGAAATCGACCAATGCATTCAAAAGTTACAGCCGTTTAAGTAAAGTTACCCAATTTTAATATCGAACAAATTTGCTTCAACGTGAACTCTTTACTGTACAGCAGTGGGTAATATCTTATTGATTGTGCATTGATGAACTTGACGCTGCATTCAAAATGATAAACGGGCACGCACATGTGCAGAGATACTGAAGAAGATTGAATGATGCAGAACTTAGTACTGATGGTCATTTCAGATCTAGTGCACAATTTTGACAGCCAATGCCAAGGGATAAATCATGCCGCAACAATGCCCTTTCTTTGAAATTAAGTATCATTAGATTCATAGTACGTTTGAAGACCGCCGTCTGTTTTGTCTGTTTATGACAGGTCCCATCAACTCAAGCTATTTAAAATATTGTTTAAAAGCTAGAGACCACGAAACTATTCATAACTCATAACAGAAACAATGATCGTCCTGGAAGATCCTGATCCGGATGATTCAACAAAATATCAACCGAGTTAGAAGAGCTTTTTTGAGAGATCTGAACATTACCTCAAGAGTCAACCCACTACCCGATATGTCACAGTCCACATTCAACAGCCTATATTGTTTTCTTTTTATTTCATTTCCATAGGCATTCCAATCATACCAACTGAAAGAGACATCAGCCTTTGTTACCAGTACGCATGTAAACTAAATAGCGTAGTTTGTTCGTCGTTAACCTTAGAATGCTTTGTCCAATTTCAACACAATAAATTTTCTATGAAAGCTCATGAAATATGACATCTTATACAGGAACAATTTTGCAACAGATGAAAGGAACAGATCATATAAAATCACTGATTAGATTACACTTTATTTTTACTCACCCTGTATATCATATCAAACACATTAAAAAGTATCATATATACCCAGCGTTCGAAATTATGGTTGTCCGGTTGTCCGGGACAACCAAATCTAGCGCCGGACAACCTAAATTTATGCTGTGGTTGTCCGACGGACAACCATAATTTTTCAAAGTTAAATAAACATACTTCTTAGCATGTTTATTTCAAAACTAGAACCTTCGATAAAATTGTAAACATTTTTGAGCATTTTTCTTCAATTCAGCCTGATCGCCGTAAAAAATATGACTTTTTATCAATTTTCTGTTGAAAAAAATTAGAAGTAGGTGTCTCGTAGTTGTCTGTGCGCTTGGGAGACCTTGTCAGTTTTGAAAAGCTACGTCAAAAAATTTTGGGGTACCTTTTGAGTCTGGTGCCGCGCCTGACGGACAACCAAATTTCTGACGGACAACCAAAAATTACAACCTGGTTGTCCGTCGGACAACCATGTTTTTTTCCTTAATTCGAACGCTGTATATACCATACACTAAAAGTTGAAAACATTCAACATCCATTATCACAAATCATATGACATGAATAAACCCAGACAAGAATATAAGAAAATAATAAAAATAACATGAATAAACCAACAAGAATATAAGAAAATGAAGAAAAATAGCATGGATTCCGGAAACTTCGGAAATCAAATGGCTCAGTGGGTGATTATTTTGTAGTGAGCTATGCACCCAAATATGGGATTAATCATGCTCAATGTTATTAAATGCTGAGAGTATAGCCAGTGTTTGTTATACCCTGTTTACACTGGTCAAAAGTCATAATCAATTAATTTTTTTCCAATGACGACTTTGGATAAGCATAAATTAATTTGACTTGTAGGTGTTTACACTGAAGCGATTCCGAAGTGGATTCTGAAGACGCTTTCAGAAAAATGAATTACATTTTTACGCCCTCGTACATCACCGTGTACACTACTATAAAGCCATCTACAAATTAAAACTTATTTGATTTCATTTGAAATGAAGATGCTTTTGGGTGCAGCTTCAAAACCCAACCGGCGGTTGTGTGCCAGTTTTGGGTGGTTCTGGGCGGTTTGCTATTGTTTATACCGGTTGAACCGCCCATAACCGGCAGACAACCACCGGTTGAGTTTTGAAGCCGCCCCTTAGTCATCTTTCAAATTTGACTTTTTGGATTAGACCTAACGCAACGTCTACCTGTTTACATGCACTCATCTAAAACTCATGATGACCTAAGTGAATTTGATGAGGACTTTTGCCCAGAGTAAATGGGGTATTAGTGATGCACCTTATCATTATTTGATAGGAGACCAGTATCAATAATTTTATTCCCTTCTTTAAAACTGTTTCCTCCACCAGGATGTGAAGAGTCCCATACCAGTGCGCCATTTCCAATACATGACGTGGCCAAAGGGTGACGAGAGACCAGCAACATCAGATGGCATTTTACAACTCATCTCAGCTGTTGAGAAGTGGCAGAAAACTCTAGAAGCACCGGGTCCTGTAGTGGTTCTTTGCATGTAAGTTTCCCTTCTAGAAGCACCGGGTCCTGTAGTGGTTCTTTGCATGTAAGTTTCCCTTCAGTGGAATTTGTTTTTATGACCCTCCCCTGCTTACTTATGTCCCAGAGGTGGTTTTCAGGATATCCCACAATGCATTATTCTGATACATTGATTTTACAATATGCCTGCAAATTCAATTCAACTCCTATACTTATGTACAGGTTGCTGAGGTTTTTGAGATGTCAGCAATGTGGGTTAACACTGGGCTAGTGTGAAAAGAAACACATCCCTAGAAAGATATGAATGAGTACTATTCAATGGAATTCTCAAATTCCTACTAGCCCCTTGCCCAGAAAACCATTATTGCCTATTATATATCAGTGTATCAGAATAATGCATTGTGGGATATCCTGAAAACCACCTCTACTTATGTCCATGCTTATTTCCACCTTTTCTGTAAATTAATAGTTATCAAACATAGGAGCAATACTAGGGAGAAGTAAGATTGGAAACTAATTTAGGAAAATGATAGTTTATGTGCATCGCCATCTTTTTGATTGTCCATATTTGAACACTGACTGCGCTGAATTTATGTGAGAATATACAGTCATATTATGTATTATGTATGTGACTATTATTAAAGGAACTGAGCTTTTTTCCACATACTTATGAACCCGGGGAATGGGGGAGGGGTGGTATTTGAATTTGGTTAAGGTAGGAATGTGCCTCTGCAAAATTTGAAAACCACCCATCCAAATACCAAATCTCACAAATTTTGAGTCAAATTTATTCAAGAGTCACATTTTTTTGCCAAAATTTGCCTATTTTGGCACTAAGTTTTGTGAAGAAATGCTGTAATTTGCATCATCCATTTGATTGAAAGTTTGGAAAATTTCGAAAAATGAAAATCCATCAAAATACCACTTTACCATGAAGAAAAAGAACAAATTAAAAAAAAAATCTTTTTGGTAATTTCAGGGGCTAAAAATATGTGATGAAGCTATATTGTTTAATATTGAAATTATACCTTTGAATACCATAAGCCCTGAATAGTGTATGATCCTTTGCTAAAACTGTTCAAATATCCTAGATTAAGTTATGTAGATACTTGTTGCATACTTGCCAACATTTGAAAACTGGAAAGAGGGACAAACTGGCACATTTTTGTCCAAAAAGAGGAACATTTCCCATTTTCCTATACTTTACTATAGGGTGAGTTTTACAAAAAGAGGAACGGATTGGTAAATATTACCTTTTTCTAATGCCAAAAACAGGACCGTTCCTCTTAAATAGGAACAGTTGGCAAGTATGCTTGTTGAAATACTTGTAGAGCTGGTTTTATAGGTTCTTTCCAAAATCGCAATTTAGTATTGAATTTTAAGGGGGCATGATATCCATTAAATATATGTGCCCCTTCCCTTTAGTTGAAGTTTTGAAATGCACTAAAGGGTATGCTTGTCTTAACATGCAATCACCATTACAATTGTATGGTGGGTTAATGAATGTGTAGTGAACTTTGATAAATTGATGACAGTTAAAACAACCGCTTAAAACTTGACAGTCATTTCCAGGGTCAAGCTGTCAGATATACCTGGAAATATCAGCATGTAGTATGCCAGTTGGGGTTAAAACAACTGTTAAATTGATGGTTGTTTACTCCCTAGAATGCTAACAGACTTTCAATTGCTACCAACATCAGGTATTATTGTTGAAAGTGACTCTGTCAAATGAGATGAGTCATATGTTGGCAATTTCCATTTCTGATTTTTATTTTAACCAATTTGTATGTTAAAAAATTCTGTATTTTGATCTGAAACCAGCATTATTGATCATCAGATTGAAGAGATACTATTTTATGAACTCTGAAAACGATTATGAATTTTCTACCTCTACTGCCCTGTTTTCGAAATCACCTTGTTTAGGCTTTCGCCAAGTAAGCTAAAGGAAGCTTATCTTCAACAGGGCTCCAATATGTTTTTTTTGTTTTCAAAATCATTGGCCCGTTTTCCAGAAAGGTGTTTAGCTAAATCAAGGTTTTGTTTCTCGTCAACAGCACGACTCATTGAACTGTTCTGCTTGAAAGCTGCAATGATGCGTATCATACCTGGACAGTTGATGCTCAGTTAAACAATGGTTTAGCTAAACATCTTTCTGGAATACGGGCCAATATGTCTAACATCTGACTCCTTCCTCTTGAAAATGTCACAAATTTGTGTCAGTTAAGCTAAAACAACCGTTAAATTGGAGGTTGTTTGCCTTTTAAAATGCTATCGGCCGTGCATACAGAAACTTTTAATACCATGATTTTGCGTGCAAAAAATGAATGTCAGTTCAGTTAAAACAAGCATTAAACATTTGGCTATTGGTCTTTCAGGAATGCTTCCATGTATACAATTTAACCTATGTTCCAAAATCAAGAAAAAAGTATTGTACGTTTTGTTGTATATCTCAATGATTTTTATTTATAGATGCCCCGCTTACCCGATCAAATACAAGTGCTATTTTTCTCTCCAAAATTGAATTATTACAATCGAATTGAACATCAATTGCTATCATTGCTACTCCTTTGAATGGTTGAATGGAGTCAAAAGAGTTATTTCATTCCAACAATTTTTTTTCTTGATTGTATATAGGTTTTGGGTGTATTGTATTTAAGGGACTGCCAATGATTTTCCTAAATTTGAAAAAAGTCTGCAAAATCATTAATTTGTACCTTTAACATTTAAAAGTACGAAATCAACATATTTCATTTTATAAATGAGTTTATTCAGCCCCATTATTGTACCCACAGTATCACATCTGTGACCCTTCCCCAACTGTACTCCTTGACTGTAGTTTATTTTCTTGAAAATATCACTCTTGGAAATCACATGTTTCTCTTTTATTTGAAGTTTTTCACCTCAAATAAAGCCCATATTCATTTGTTTGTTTGTTTGTTTGTTTACCTTGGTTGGTCCATGACAGACACATGCCATTAGATCCATGATGAACTCATGGTCTCTTCCAAGCTCATACAAAAGTACCAACCTGGATAGCTAGAAATGGCTAATCTATGCATGCTGGCCAATGCATCATTGAAAAGATGCCGAAAAGATAGTGCAGAAAAAGAGAAAGAGAAAGGTGGCATTGTACAATTTAATCGTAGCCCTTACTTTGTGAGAAAAAAATACAATTATATTAGATAGAATTTGACCCAGAATAAAGCTGAATCAAAGCAACGGTGTTGTTCAGCTGCCAACTGATGGCATTTATGGTTATTACTGGTATAAGTAACCATAAATTAAGAAATGGGCATTTTTATCTCTAATTTCAACATTTCTATGTTTTTGAGAAAGCAATCAGTGGTAAGTTTGTAATTGTATGGGCATGCTGTTCCTATAACCAAAAATGGTAACACCAAAAAAATTGTCATGTGTGAGAAAACGTGAAATTTCAGAATCTACCTGTCTGCCGCCCTCATCTGCTGACAATGGCGACCACATCTGCACATCTTTTTGTTGTCTTCTTTTTGTTGTCTCCCTCCATCTGCTTCTATCCTGTGCTGTTCTTTTAGCTTCAGAATATGTGGTAACTGTTCATTCTTTGATGTTGTCAAACCATTGTTTGATGGGTAATCCCTATAATGAATTTCACTTTAGTCAAAACAATCATTGAGTGTATATATTGTAGACAATGTGAAAATTCTTGGTGTCACTATATCATCTGATGAAAAATGAGATCAGCATATATCTCAAGTTCTTTGCAAAGCTAGTAATAAACTGTATATGTTGAAGAAATTCAAATTATGTACTGTTGATTTGTTAACAATATATAGAGGGTATATACGACCGTTATTAGAGTATGCTGTTCCTGTTTGGAATGCTGGCATAACTGTGTGTCAATCTGACCAGTTAGAAAGAGTGCAAAAATGAGCACTCAGAATAATTCTTGGGCCTGAGTATATTTGTTATGACATTGCATTACAAACGTGCAATATTACCACACTGAAAGATAGGAGAAGTATATCTCTGAAATTTGCCAAAGATCTGTACAACTCCGATCATTTTAAAGAGTGGTTTCCGAGCGAAGTCAGGGACAAAGTGCAATATTCTCTCAGAAATTCAAATAACTTTATCAATATTAGGTGCAGAACAGATCGATACAAAAACAATGCAATTCCTTATTTTGTCAAGCTGCTTAATGAATAGTTTTTGAAGCATGCGAATTATTGCAGAGATGTTCACATGTTGGCTTTTTTAGATTTTACTGTTTTTAACGTGTGGTATATGTATGTTTTACTATTCCTATATTATTTTTGATATCTTCATATGTATATTCTAATTGTATTGGATTTAAATGTTTTTAATGTAAGTTTGCTGTAATTTAGCCTGGGCTACCATGCATTCGTTAATAAACCAGAAATAATAATAATAATATACTTATCTTGCAGGAATGGTGCAGGGAGGACGGGTACTTTTTGTACCATTCAGAATTGTCTAGATCAGATCAGAGAAGAGCAGGGTGTGGATGTCTTACAAAATGTCAAGCTGCTGCGGATCCATAGGACTAA
>JXSR01S025815.1:19404-36629 GCA_000969725.1 Ophiothrix spiculata
TGAAAAATGCATCCAAATTTCATAATTTAGGTGCTTTTAAAAAAAAAAAAAATTTTAAATATTTTCCGACCGACTGACTCATTTTTTCAGAAATTCCACTTGAGGGCAACACAACAATTTTTTTTCTTGGCCTTACCCTTTGACTGTAATGTACCCTTGAGCCAGAGGCACTTTACAGGTGCATTAAAACTATAAAAAAACAGTGAATATATATTGTAGTTTTATTGGTGCAAAAAAGAAGAAAGCATAATGAAATAAAACTATTTTTGGGGGACAAAAATGTGATCCAGTCATGGCCATATTGGCAGAAATTGGATTGTCTACTGGCATATGGGAGTAACATATCAATTCAGATACGTATCCGAATTTGGATACTCCGTATCAAAATTCTGATACCCGTATCCAAATTTGGATTAAAAACAGCTGAAACGGGATATCAGCTTAAATTAATATTCAGCTTCGCCACGCATCATACCGGTGTGTATAAAAGCCGATAACATTATCATCATTTAGCATCTAAATTCTAAGAAAGTTTTGGCCAAATTATTTTGCCATCTGTGATAAGGAGTTTTCAGGACATGATTCGAAGCTGTCCCGCTGGAATTGCACAGATGGAAATGACATTTCCACAGATAGATTTATCATAAATGCAAGAAAGATGTTTTCCATGTACTTGCCAGCTTGCATTTCCTGCGACAGGCGTATCAGAATGCGGATACCCCTCCATATCCTTGTTCTGATACGGGTATCACAATTTGGATACAAAATGCACGTGGGTATCCAAATTCGGATACGTATCCGAATTGTCAGTTCCGCCGAACTGATATGTGATCATATGATGTGCTTTTTAATTTAAGTGCATGTATTTCAAAATAATTTGTATGTTCCCAATTTTAGGCTTATACTCACAATAGAAAAATTTTGCCTGTGGTAAGCGCAATATGGGCAAAAATGTTTATCAAATGATGTAATCTAACACCATTATAAGCTTATTATAATTTTAACAAATTATTGATCATACATCAGTTTTGTAGTTATGTAAATTAGATTAAGCTACTTAGATACCATTAACAGTACTAATGCAGATTGCAGATTAAATCAATCCTAATCTCAAGTTCTATTTCAATGTTTGATATAGATGGGGAAATTTACTTACAACATTTTCAAGCCAAATTGCAGAATTTGCTAAATCACTTACAATCTTAATATAAATATGTACATTGAAAATGACACCACCACTCACATGTTAAAATTCAGTAATTACCTGCATTGTGCATTATATATTATTATGTATGTATGTGTTTTGTATGAGTGTTAACTAAAGTCATCAACATGGGTTTCTTTTTAAACAGTTAGTATGGCATCATATCACCTCTTTAATTTTTAGTAAACTTCTTTCAATATAGAGATTGATATATGTATGGACAAAATAAGCATTTTTTTTGTTTCATTTGAGTAACATTCTTGTCTTCAAGGTGATAAAGTTTAACAACGATATTTTCTTATATTTATCCCATGGGGGAAGCTGTTTTTATCACGGATAAAAACAGGAGGCTGTTATGTCCCATCACGCCTTGGCATGTTGTGTGACCTTCCGCCAGTATCGTCATTAACGTACTGCTGGAGAAAAAGTAGTTCTGGACAGAAAAGTCAAAATAAAAATGTACAGTGGAGTTGATTATCCAACTCCAACGGTTTTAGTATTTACAAACATAGGTTTGTGTTCTTTGACCTGTACAGACCAATTTGTTTGATTTTAATTTCAATATCGAGGTCAATGGGCAGATCGATTTTATTCGAAATCGATTCCGCCCCCCGGGATAAAAAGATAAAATCTTATTTAAAGCAAAATGCTAGCTTTTGGTATGTTTCTTGCTTTATTGCAACTAATGCACCCAACCTGCTTACACATGCTCAAAGTTCACGAAAGATTAATAATACTGCGTCAAAATACGCATAGGGCCATTCTTTTTTGATAAATGCACAAACGTCACAAAACATTGTATGGTTCATACTTGACCATGAGTATGTTTCTGATTTTGGTTATCATTCTAACAAAATAAGCGTACCTGGACCTTCCAACATTAGCTGCAACAGATGTGAATTCTGCCTTTGTTAGATTTAACCCAATAGCTCAAACCGTTATGTGAGTGCAAGAAAGTCGTATCTGCAATGGCTGCCTTAAGTTATTTTTATGTTATACTTTGTCACAAGATTGTAAAAAATCCCTCAAAAATTCCCTGTCTTATGTCAGTGGTTCTTTAAAGAACCACTGACCCAAGATTGGAGATTAGACAGTGTGCAATCCAAATTTGTGACAGATGGCAGCTATTGCAGATACGACTTTCTTGCACTCACATGACGAAATAAGGTAACAATTAAGTAGTGAAAGTAGGTGCCATTCGTGTGACTTTGATCGAGTAGGCTCCTATGTCCAAATTTAGGAGATACAATGAGTTGTTGAATTTCAAACATTTCACACAGGGTCATAAACATATTGACAACTGTAAGACATTTTTTTAGGGGAAAAAACTAATATCACTTCACATCTATTTGCAAATTTCAAAGGAAAAATAGAAGTTTCAATAAATAATATTTCCTTTAACTTACGATTGCAAAACAAATATATTTCCATACCTTTCTGTTGAGTTGTAATCAAAAGGTTTATTAAATATTTATTACAGCCAATTCAACCGAACTTCCTGAATTTGTTATGCGAGTGCAAGAAGTCGTATCAGCAATAGCTGCCATTTGTCATTAATTTAGATTGAACACAGTATGATCTCCAGTCTTGGGTCAGCGGTTCTTGAAATGGTTCTTCAGGTGACACAGTCACCTTGTGAACCATTTCAAGAACCACTGACATAAGACAGTGACATTTTGAGGGATTTTTCACATTCTTGTGACAAGTTGTAAAATAAAAATAACTTAGGGCAGCCATTGCAGAAACAACTTTCTTGCACTCACACGACGAACTGAACTTCCTGAATTCAAGTCAACTATATTTTTGTGCTCTTTGTATATCTGCTTCTATAATTGTGAGCTTTCATTTGATATCGAAAGATACACGCTTTGACCTTCGCTGTACAAACTGATCTTTGGTTATCACTCTTAATTGCTTAATTTGTTCTATTGCAGTAAGTTACTTTTTCCTCCTGGGGTTAAGTGGCTCATAGCATTTTAATAATTTTGCTGAATTTATTTGATTTTATGAAAGGTCTTAGCCCTCGAGGCCATCCCCTGGAAGTGTGTAAGGTCTGTTATTATCATGTGTTATGAATACTGCTTTTGAGTGTTTAGGCTCTGTGTTTATCACATACTAGCTATAGTTTGTAAGTAAACAACATTCAAACTTAATTCTGCACTACAATTTATTTTCACTTATCTTTTACCTTACCAAATGCATCCTCAGCAGTGGCGTGTGAAAAGGGGGGCGGGGAGAAAACAGACCCTCAGCAAAATTATTGCTAAACTTACTTTTATGCCTCATGAAATGAGATTTTTGGCTCTCTAAACGGCTAAAATCCCTGAGCTTTCAGGGCCTGATCCCCTCTACCCTGTAAAGGGTTTTGCCCCTGCTCCCTGAACCCCCACAAGGGGCCCACCCTCTAGGGGTTCATTGCATGCTTCATACATTGCTGGCTTCACCTTTGATTCAGTCAAGGGAACTTCAAATCTAGCCAACTACTCAAAAATACCTGCACATGCCACTGGCCTTGGGTGATCTTGTTGGCTTTCGAGTATTAGATAAATTGCAGTATATAAGCCTGAATATTATTTACTTATTTCCTACTGCTATATATGGATCGTAATCATTATTTAATTGTTTTATTGCTTCATATTAACCCACTACTCAGTTTATTTTCAATGTTAAGTTTTAATATTTATATCTATGCCTGGGTTTGCTAGCATTATTGCTTTGTGTTTACCCACTAGTTTATTTTCAATATTAAGTTTTAATATTTATATCTATGCCTGGGTTTGCTAGCATTATTGCTTTGTGTTTACCCACTATACTCAGTTTATTTTCAATGTTAAGTTTTAATATTTATATCTATGCCTGGGTTTGCTAGCATTATTGCTTTGTGTTTACCCACTACTCAGTTTATTTTCAAGTTTGTATATTTATATATTGACATGTACTCAGATAGGCCTATATTTGTTTTCTTCTTAGGTCAAATAAAAGAAAGCATAATTGTCTTAGGCCAAATAAAAGAAAGTAAAGGTGAATTTTCTAGACTTTGGAGGTTGTTTAGAAGAAGTTTGTAAATTGTAAATTTTCAAGATACTTCTGTTTAGATACAGTGATATGATCCTGCTAGTTAGTAAATATCATCAATTCAACAGAAACAAAATGATAAAATGTGGTTGCCTGTCAATAATGACCCTTTAAGTCGGCAAATTTTATTTTTTACTAAAGGTGAAAATACATACTTGCAAAACGGTAATTCAGCAAAATCAAATATTCTGCAGATTCACAATATCTATGCTTTCTTCAAAACACTTTTTAAAGTTTCGTGTTGAAAATTGAGTAGAAATATGAAAAAATTCACATTTTGCAAACTTCATCAACAGAAAAACATATTTGGGCTACTGTAGCAAAATGATCAGTTGTCATCACCTATATGCAGCACATTGAAGCATATTTATACTAGATGTGTACTGTAAACGCCAATATTTCAGCGCTCAGTCATTTTCGCGCTCAGCCCACTTTGGACCATTTTGCATGTTTTTATTTTCGCACATATGAAAATATTTTGCGTATAGAATTCCATTTGCAACAAATCCACATTAATTTTCGTACATTTATTTTGCACGAAAATAAATGTAGCGTGAAAAATAACACTTATACAGTACTAACTATGTTACAATGACCAAAATGTACGAACCGACAACTGCATCCTTTTGTCGCAATGGCCCACAAATGGCATACTAATCTTTGAGTATGTTTATTCCATGACAAATGTTGATAGACCATGAGGGACCATCGGATGGTATTTCCTTTCTAGGTTCTGAAAAATTTATCAAAGCAAAGTTTAGTTAGCTTTCCCTTGAACTTTTGTGCCAAAAACACAATTTTTGGGGCCTTTTTTGGATCTTAGGGCCAACATTTCACATTTTGGTCCAATGACCTGGCCATCATGTTCAGTATGCAAATCCTCCTCCAGAAATGTGTACTTTTATTTGAATTTAGTTATCCGTTGCTGAGTTACAGTGCAAAAACTATTTCTGAAAAGAAAGGGTTGAAAGGGCCACTTAAATGTAGTGCTTGGCATCAATTTTTATAATGGAGTGGGGGACATCAATCTAAAGCCTTAAATTTGGTTCTAAACAATGATTGTGCCATACAGGGCTCTATATTATGAAAAACAAAATCAGGCAAATTGATATTATTTTTTCTCAAACTGAATGCCAAAAATCTTGATGATAAGAACTCATCTACAATCTTCGTCAAAAGTAGTTGGAACAACATCCGAAAATTGGTGTATTAAAATACTGCAATTTTGTAAATTTCCAGGTTCTGAAATTGTCAATTTTGGTCAGCAAGGCTTGAGTCTTCCCCAACCACTGACCCCCTCCCCACGCCCCTGTCTCAATGTTGGTTCCCCCCGTGGACAGAAAACGATACTTGGTGCTTCAACATTGTATAGGGGGTACGGGGGATGCATTTTCTTCAACGCCTGTTTTTTGCTCCAACACTTTTGATAAAGATTGTAGCTCCATTATTAATACTCATATGGTAAAAAATGAAATGGTCCCTCTTGCAGGCTTGCAATACTTAGTAATGTCATACTGCACATCTTGATTTGATTTTGGTCACATGTGTAATGGAGCTACAATCATTGAAAACTGTTGGGATTCTTTGACGGCTATGTTTAAAACTTGAGTCCCCTCTCCCCACTTCAATATTGAATGATACTATGTTACATTGATTTGCTGTAACATCTCTCAACATTGTTTGGTGGGTTGGAGGGGAGGATGTAGGTTTAAAGAAGGGTTCAAACAACAACTTAAAGATTGTTCAAAAAATAATGTGTACAAATCACAGTACTTATGCAAATTATTACTGTCAAATATACGCAAGTGTCCCAACACATTTTTTTTCCAAAGATTGTAGATGATCACAGAGCCATCAGAATCATATCAATCAATAATATGCATACCCTGCTAGTAAGACCACTTCTTATGAGAAAAAGAGAGAAGGGGAAACCAAGAAGATCTAGATCATAGCTTCAAATGATCAAGATAGATGTTTATTGATATTTGCTTGATTTTCTCTTCCAAAATCAAATTTTGACAAAATTCAGAAGCACTGAACATCTCTTTATCCGCTAGGAAAATATTTGGCCTGTCTTGGAAGGGTGTCACTGATGTTATTTTAAACTCATAAATGTTTTGTATATATTTGAATTTACAGTATAAGCTTGAATATATTTATATTTGATACAGATGAGATATTTATACAAGTTGCTTTTTGTAGATTTTTGATATTAATTCTGTACATAATACTAAGGCAAGATTATTGTACATACTACTGACTATGTCAAGATTTGTCCTAAAATTTAAACTGTTTCATCTGAAATTTGTAACCTTTTTTAATCATGTTAATAAAAGAAATTGGATCATTTTACTCATCATAGTTGTTGTCCACCACATTAGCAGGTTTTGTGTACAAATTTAAAGGTGCATTTGACAAAATTTCAAAATTGTATTTGCAGATTTATTATTCGTCATGTGAGTGCAAGAAAGTCGGAACTGCAATTATAGCTGCCATTTGTCATAAATTTGGATTGCACACTGTCTAATCTCCGATCTCGGGTCAGTGGTTTCACCTGAAGAACCATTTCAAGAACCACTGACATAAGACAGGGAATTTTTGACGGATTTTTCACATTCATGTGACAAAGTATAAAATAGAAATAACTTAGGGCAGCCATTGCAGATACGACTTTCTTGCACTCACATGACGAATTACACTATTTGCCAATGTGAGTGCAAGAAAGTCGTATCTGTTACTTCTGTAATAGCTGCCATTTTTCATAAATTTGAATCACACTGTATAATGTCCAGTCTTGGGTTATAGTTCTTGGAAATGATATAGGGTGCATTTTCACCTAACAAACCATTTCAAGAGAACCTCACCTATAGGAGAAAATTTTGTGGGCTTTTGGCATTTTAGCCATGAGATGTTAAATAGAATCTAGCATAGGGCAGCCATTGCAGATACAACATTATTGCATTCACATACATGACTACTTGATGTTGAAAATACCAGTCAACTACCAAATATTGTAAAATTTTGATCAAAATGTTCAGAAAAGTCAAAATATAGAATTTTGTTTTGCATGGTGATCACGGGTATGAGATCATTTTCTAAAAGTTTGTGATAAAGGCCTAATCAAATTGCTAAATGTCAAGAAGGGCCCTTATGGAAAGCAGTGCTGGAACACTGATAAGGCTACCCTCTTTAAAGATGTCAATAAATAAAATAAATAAATAAATAAATAAGAAAAAGAGTTTTGTTTGCTTGTAAAACACGGTTTTTAAATCATAGATTGCAGAGAAATTAGAAGAAATTGGAACCAGATCTAGCTGATAAGGGCAATTCTGAAATTTCACCTACAGAGGGTGGTATTTTCTGTTGCTGCCAACGATGACTAAAAATGAAGGAATATCTAAATCTTTTGATATACAGGGTGGACCGATAGAAGCGTTATTAAAGTTCAAAGGCATGGAACTTAAAGAAGTATGGTGTGTTTTGCATATATCGCGGAAATGTCATTGCTCAACCATGGACATTTGCACTAACATTTGTAAGGCAAAAATCCAGTTTGTCCATGGGCAAGGCTGAGATATTCATTTATGTTTTCAATCTCTGTCTATTAGGCCTAAAAAAATATGTTTGTTTGCCCTCCGCGACTGACCCAAAAAATGCCATAATTTGAGTCGCAATTTTATTTTATTTTTATTTTTATAAAACATGTAAAATATGAAAACTCAATATTTTCAATGGAAAACATAAAATTTAGCAGTATAAAGTCACATTCAGTAGTATAAAATGTATATTTACTCTCAATAATGACCCACAGCACTGCATTGCTTGGTATTTGCAATAAAATCCATGAAATGACAGCATTCTTTAAAATATATGTGAAGAATAAAAAAAGAAAAAAAGATCAACCGACCGACCGACCTAAAATTGTAATTTTTCCTCTGGAGGGCAAACAAACAATTTATTTTTTTTGGCCTTATACATGTGACTGGTTAGTTTTCTGGATCTGGATTATATACTTTGCAACACCCCAATGTTGGAGTCAAACGCAAAGGTGGACCAACGGCTTAACGTGACTTCTGAACCACAGAGCAAGTAGAGTAAAGTTTCTTGCCCAAGGAAACAAGGAGACGAAGCTGGATAATTAATAGGTTAACATAGGACTTACAAATTTAAAGGTTTTTTTTATGTTAGTTTTGTTAATTTTTGTGATATTTTTATTCAAAAAATGAAAGAACAGTAAATTACTGTAATGTAACAAGTTGTATTCACGTCCTTTAAAGGGGCATTGGACAAGTTCAGCATCATCTTAAACTTTTCCAAAACATTTTGAGATTTTTGCATCATCTGAAGTATTAGCAGTAATAATGGCAGCATGCAAGTTTCATTATCAAATTAAAACTGTATGTATCAAAATATTAGATATTCTTCTATTTTAATTATTGTTGTCGACAACAACAAATACTGCCACCTAGAGTTGAAACTTTAAAGTGACTTTATCAGGAGATCTAATGCAAACTTCAAATTTCTTTTTGATTTATATGCAATCTATGATGTGAAAGGAATGTTTTCAAACAAATCTTTGTCTCTTTCATGATAAAATAGCATCAACACACAAGTTTAGAGAATAACCCCATACCCAAGATAAACAAACAAATTACAATTTGATTTTTTACTTTTCTGAAGGTTTTGATTAAATTTGGCCAATTTTTGGTAATTAATGGTTATTTTCTATTATTACGTTTAAGTAGTTTTTGTTTGCTAGAATTTGCATCCAACAGCCGTACTAGGTTTCTCCAAATTACAGGAAAGTACTCAAGTTGTATTGTGCTCTTCCTTGATCCAGTATTAAAGGTGTAGGTTCCTATAATAGATTGTGTATAATTTACATTTAACTGATTGAACATGACCTCTGAAATGCATTGTGCAAGGTTTCAACCTTAGCCTGCGTCTTGTTTTCGCTTGAGAGGCAAAAGAAAGTATGCAACCCTGGGGATGAGGCTCTTTTATAAATACAAAAGAAATGGAAAATAGGTATACCAATTAACTTTTCATTTTGTGCTATATCTCCGAAACTATAAATAATTTGGAGGTGAAATTTTGCATTCATAATTAGAAAAATATGGGCTTTCATTTTTTTGGCATTAAAAGAATATACTACTTCCGGTTGAGCCCTGGGGGATAAGAATGTGATCGGAACCTACACTTTTAAAGTTGCTGCTGGCCAAAGAACAAAAAATACTATACCTTGTAATATTCTAAAAATAATGAATGAGGTGTTATTTGTTCCATGCAGGTTTTGTAATGTTTTTGCAAATGGGTGTTTAAAATATTATTTCACTCGTTGAAACAGAGAAAGTTTTTTTACCTATTTTGCAAAAAAGGGGTGAAATTTAACCAAAAATTCGTGCAAAGGGTACTCTGGAACAAGGGAGCATGTAAAGATGCAGCATGAGATACTGTTGTAAATGGCGGACGATGTACAGAAACTTGAATAACTATACTGGAATGTCTCTTTCTGAATCTGAATAATATTCTCAACGCTTTTGGTTTTGAAGCGAAACGAGAAGGATGTGGTGTGCGCTTTAGGTGTTCTAGTCTTGTTGGTTGCAAGGCCTGATGTAGATTGCCACTGCTGTCTTGAAACATGATATGGAGTCAATATTTACTATGTGTTCAGGCAGGGTGTTCCAGTCATTAATAGTGTGCAGAAAGCCTGGGGGCCACTCAAGTATAATGCTGCAGGCATAGCATGACCAAGAAAAAGGTGAATTAGGGTTGTAGGGTTGTTTTTGAGGACAAAAGGGTGTAGCAGGCGACACCTTTTAGGGTATCAAAAAACAGCCATTTTAGCTCATTTTCAAGAAATAAGGTACTTTTTCAAACCCTAGTTTTAAAACTGTAACTGTAAATTCCTGATTTAGGTTGTGAATTAGTAAAAAAGAGTATATTTTGGCTTCAGAATCAATCACTCTTAATAGGGGCTGTTTTTAAAAACTGTGGTCACGCTATGCCTGCAACATTTTACTTGAGTTCACCACCCCACCCCCCGGGGCGGAAAGAATGATTTCATGTTGTCACTTTTGCCGGTTGGTTTGATATAGCTTTTAGAATGTTTATTGCGAGCTAATGAGCAAAGCGACAATGACTGTTTCAAGAAAGTTTGTGTTGGGATGGCTACCTGACCCTTGCGAATCTTCTGAAGCATGGTTAATATAGCAATCTTTCTCCGATCTTTGAGAGGCTCCCACCCCAAGTTAATGAGCATAGATGTAACGCTACTGGTTTTTTTATAATATTTGCACACAAAACGAGCACCCCGGTACTGAATAGATTCAAATTTGTTTACTAGGTCACTAACATGGGGGCCTATACCATTGAGCAATACTAAAGTCGGGACGAACAAGGGTCTTAAAGGCAGAAGCTCTCAAATCACGGGTACAGGAATGGAGATTACGCCGAATAAAACCCAAAACCCTATTAGCCGTAGCAGTAGCCTTATTGATATGGTTGGTTTATCTGAAGTCAGAGGAAAGTTCAAACCCTAAGTATGTGTGGGGTTTAGTTTCGTTGAGAATGTTGTTGTTGTTTAGCCTGTACTGGTGCTGTTTGGGGTTCCTAGAACGAGTGATGTTAAGCAGGGATGTGAGAGTTCCTCTTTTCAGCTGATTTCCTCGTTTTTGAAAATGTTCATGTGATAAATTTTTAGCTTATTCATTTATTTTCAGCCCATTTTAGAGTTTTTACCCCAATGTAAGTTTACAACACTCTCCTTCATCTGCCAGTTGTTTACCATGTGGTGAGTATTCTTGATTGGGTGAGTCATTCTTGATTGTGTGATTCATGACACAGTCGTCTGCGAACAGTCTGACTGTGGATGAAATGCCATTGGGGAGGTCATTGATGTAGAGCAGAAAGAGGGGGCCTAAAACTGTGCCCTGTGGCACGCCTGATGGCACGTTTCGCCACTCTGAATGCTCTCCATCAACAATCACCCTATGTTTGCATTTTTGTGAGAAAGTTGTACAGTTAGCCTGTTCAAGTTTGTCGTAAGTTATCTCATTAAAGGACAAAGGATTTTGTTAACTAAATCGTAAATGACAAAAGAAGTATCGGATTAATTTTACCGCACAAAAGAGGCCTGTCAATCAAAGTACAAACATGTATAGGATAGGCTATTGTCTTCGACGAAAAGCATAACGCCTAGAGTTTTTTAGTTGTGCTTTTTATCGTGTAAACACAAATGGATTGTTAAGGATTGCAATTTCTCAAGTGGGGATTATCTATACTTATTGACTCCAGTGAATAAAATTAAAGTAATGGGTTAACAAAATATTTTACTACGGATTACAAAATGCATTGTTATGCACGGACAGAACATCTGAACTAGCTAAGAGTCAAATGCTTTGCTGGATTCCATTATTATGATGTCAGTCTGAGTATTGTTGTCTAGTGCATGGAAAAGGTCGTGTGTTGTCAGAAATAGTTGTGTGTCACATTAATGTTTAGTGCGGAATCCGTGTTGTTTATCTGTCAGTATATTATGTCTGTCAAGGTGCTTCATTATGTTGCTGTGTATAATGTGTTCAAGGATGCAAAACAGATTTTTTCCACTACGTTTAGGCAAGACAAAAAAAAAACCCAGTTTATTTAAGTTGTGGGTTATACTGCAGCACCATCACAAGCGCACATACATTTATGATTTTACTACGAAATACTTTCACACATTAAACAATCATGTTCGAGAGAATTTTGTTGAAATGTCAAATAGTACATAGTAACAAAAGAAATTAGCCTATGAGTAGACTCATTTCCATATGGCAGTTTTTGTCTCCAGTTGATTCTTGCAGGAAATAACCACACCGGAGTGTTTGCACTCTTTAACCAGCAAGTGTCTGTTCCCAAGTTTATATCTATTCCTGGCTAATCTTCAAATGTCCATGATTAATAATGATTGTGGATTCTCTCACTAAAGTGCCGTACAACCAATACAAGATAACGTTCGACGGATTCCATATATTTGAGCAAATTCTCATTAAATAACAACATCGGTGCTTTTAGTATCTGATACTTTTTTGATATTTTTAGTCGACCTCATTGAATGGCGCTCATTCTTTCCACGAAACAAATCTTTAAAAGCTTCTTGATATTTAGAATTAGCGAGACCATAAATAATGGGATTGGTGGCAGCATTTATCAACAAACAGGTCATTGCTGCTCCGACCAGTGTGGAGAACTGAGAATTGCTGAGAAGAGGGGATCCGTGATATTTGCCAATGACGATGAATAAGTCAAGTAGCTTTGCCTGTCAAAAGAAAATTTGAAACAGTGAGTGAGGCATTTGAAAGCAAATCTCAGTTTCATTTTCTTTTGATTGTTTCGAATATTGAATGATTGTAATGGTTTCGCACTGCACTCTAATATAAGATAAGATAAGATAAGATAATATTTATTGGAATTTCTTGCACTCAACACATTTAATTACAAATCAAGAACATGAAAATATTACTTTACCTATTCATTGGCAAATAAAATACAGAACAAACACTGAAAATTATAACAAGATATATTTTTGGTCCTGCCATCACATATTGATTTTTGTTATCTTTCGTACCAAAGACCCGGGGGCCGCTCGAAAGGATGGTACGCATGCTCGTCAGAGCACCTCAAAATCGGACCCTAAATGTCGAAATCATGTACAGCAAATTCCAACCCATAATGTCGTAAAATATTCAAAATCATGCCCCTAAATGTCGCGATGTCGTAATAGAATAAAATTGGCCCCTAAATGTCGTAATAGGCGTGCAAATTATAGCAAAATTTTTGGCGGAAGTGGCAACTGTTTGGCAACCGACTAATTATGGGATTTTATTAAAGTACATATTCTAATTGTATCATATATCAAAATTGCACAAAATCTTTTATGTGGAACATTGTGTTTTGCTCTATTTAAGATGGCGGCAATAAATCTTATGTTTTTTCATATTCCAATTTGGGAAGTAAAAGAGCGTTCTTAAGAAAAATCCTGCAGAGTGAAGGGTATGCAATTTTGCCATCGTAAATAAGAAACTCCGTACATATCATAACAGCACAAAGCCTCAAAATTCCCAACAATTTTCATCTAGAAATGACGTCACAAAGAAATCCATTGAGTGACACCTAATTTGTTATGTATTTTGTAACTATAAAGTGTCATGCACCGATACTCAACGTATCATATTAAACCAAAAGTATATATTTTGAACCAACATGCACTGGGCACTTAAAAGATAAGAACATGCTTAGAATCAACTTAAAGAAAGACTACAAAAGAGTGATCTTGTCACAATACCCATGACAGCGATTTTGCTTGTTGCAGCACGATGACATCTCTAATGTGTTTCATCCTCATTTAATATGATGATTGCTTTATGTTTTCACTACATAACGTCAAAGGTAAAATAGATCAGCTATTCACATGTTCATTGATGTTGCATATTACCCAGAATTCATCATGGCGACCAAGAAAAAACTATAATAGTACATATACTTATTTTTCAATTAAGATCCATTCAAACTCCATCTTTTTATGCAAATTGGTATATATGGTCGTTCAAAAATAGTTATACCTCCCAAACATGTCACTAATACGATTTCTTTTTCACAAAAGATGTGTTCTTCCAAAAATGTCAGAACAAAACCAACATTCTTTTGATCTCTCCAATGGAGTCTTTAATAACATAATAAGCTAGAAGTTTCAAATCAAACTTGTCTTAGTTACAAAAAAAAAGAAGCTATGAATTAAAGATAACCTATCCATTGTCGGTTTGTGCCAAATATACTCCTTTTCAATAGTATTAATTTTGAAGAAAAAAAAAGCTGCATCGATGTTGTAGCAGTTGGACAGCTTGGAGTTTGAACAAATATCAACATCGCATAATAAAACAGGAAAGATTCTAGAATTTATTAAAGTTAATGCCATGCGGTTCAAATTTGTGTAGCCAATAATGAGGCAATTTCAAAACAGCTTTAGCTTTCAAAGCAGCTTCATACATGCACTAATTGCTATACGTTTATGTATGTGCGTGACCGTAAACACTGCTTAAGATGGATATATCCAATACCGAAAACAGTAAAATACGAGAGTCCAATGCCAAAAGCAATAAAAGAAGAAACAAGATGGAGGAAAATTTTATGTAAAACATTCTACAGGGATTGAAGACAGATATTGAAATCTAAGCAACGGTCACCAAAGAAGCTCAAAGACACATAACGTGAAGGCACCATTATTGGTCTGACAAGACGAGATCCAGCAGTTCTTCTATGGATATGTACTCGTCCTTTTCTTGAATAGCATGCAGAAGCAATGTATCAGCGTAGTCAGGCCTGAGCGTAGTGGAGTTAAGGGAACGGAAAAATGATCATGAAAAAGCACGTTGCACATAATTGTTAAGCATTTTCAAGACAACATGGCAAACCCTCTAAGCTCGATGATGCAGCTCATTCAAAAACATGGTGAAGACAAGCTTCGTGAAGTCAAAGTTCAGCAAGGCTGTTGAATATATTGAATCAACGAATCCGACTTGAAGACCTTCAGTAACATGAAAAACCACACTAATGTAAATATTACGGACAAGGACTTCAGCATTGCTGTTTCTTTTAGTAATGATACTATATACCAGTAAATTTTGATATTTACCAAAGTTCGGACAGACGTCCATCTACCATGTCACAGTAGTTCCATCATTCATTTCCAAATAAGACAGTAGCTGGCGTAAGACAACAAAGGATGATCTTTAAATGAATCATTTCTATAATTTCAAGAAACACAATGTGAAGTTTCTACATGTTTCAGTACCCATAAAATGGCATCTTTTTAAGAAATGGAAAGATAGGTCAAGAAATGCATATCTTTCAAGAGCAGTGAATACTTCTTCCAAAAGATTGGGAAATCGCTAAGAATATACAATTCTCATATTCTTTGATGGATATGAAGATGCTCTCACGGCTAAAGCACCCGATACTGATCATCATAACACCTGATATGATGTAAAAGTGTTGATGTTGTATTATGTTCCGTAGCTATTGGCTATTACAGAAGTCTGGATGGAGTCCAGTAGATTTACTAGGATATACTATTACTGAAAACAGTTTTAAAATCTAATCTGCTCCATGCTACCGTCTTTTCACGCGTTAAACGGAATGTCTCCTTTCGATAGCCAGTATTTAGAAAAAGAACTGCCATCAAAGGCTTCAGAAAATGCGTGACACCGGGTTTTCTCAAGGCTCATTCCGATGACGAGTGGGTGGCAATTGACGCAGCAAAAAAAACCACTGCATCACTTTGTGTATGTGATCTGTCAAAAAATGCACGCATCTTGGAGCTTCTCGTGCCGCATCTATATCCCGGATTCCTCCATCCGAATATTCATTTGTGCAACATGTCGCATATCATGGCAAGTGAAAATTATAACTAACACTCATTTTCCTGCTCCTTATGTTCATTTTCCTAATGATCATGGCTAGAAATCACAAAACAATTTTGCACTTCCTGTTTTCTTTGAAGGGCCCTCTCGGGGTCCCACTGCTCTAGCTAATCTTCAAAACTTCATTTCTATCTGCGTTGGGAGTTCCTGATGTAAAAGTATTCAGTCCTACATAAGAGATACATGGCATTGGCTGCTCGGAGTTGTTGAGGTATGACTGGTTTGATATCGACAAATGTCTCAAGAGATTCAATTCTGACATCCTTGAAACCACAACCGGTCTTGATTAGGTCTGATTTGATTCACTCGTGATGCCGCCATCTCTTCTATCATACATAGCTACATTTTACCAGTATTAGTAAGGTCATGTTGAAAAATGATTTTATTTACAACAATTGTAAAATTAAAATAACTATAAAATCGTAAATATCTTTATTAAATTAAGTGTAAGAAATTTACGTTTGAAGCCCATGGTATTAAGTAACTGTTCTTAAAAGAACAGTTACTTTCTGTAAAACACAGAAAACCCACACCTATTTTTAACATGTTTGATGAGTATGGTGCGGTATAAGGATGTAAATATTTATTTTATCAATGGACACTTAGTACATCACGTATTACCCGTCATTAAGTTACCATAAAAAGTGATATGTCAAATGTAGTGAAATGTGTGCATGATATACCGTGTAATTAAGTGTGCATTTATGACGTCATTTCCATGTTTAGGTTTTATTTTTTCTGTTAATACATTTGATGTAACAATGTTTTACCTACAAACACTTATTTTAAGAAAGATATATCACAATTTAACATATTTTCAAAATAGAAGGATCAGGAAATCCATGGAAATAGAACGCGTTCTTTAACTATTTTTGACGACATCATTACCGAGGGTATGCATGAGTAATTTTATATTTGTTTTTATGCAGCTCACTTTGCACTAACCAGTGATGAGAAAAATATATCAAAATCATTTATTGCAAGGAAAAATGATTCTAAATGGTTATTTGAAGTTTGAACATCGTTATTTTGTTAAAATCATGAAGTATTCAGTTGCCATCTTCATGACGTCATAAAAACATGTTCCACTACTGCAATTTTGTGCAATTTTGCATAGGAAGTTGAGTAATGCCCATTCTTCAAAATGACACCAAAATCAGTCGGTTGCCAAACAGTTGCCAGTTGGGCCATTTCTAGAGCACTTTTTGCCCATAATTTGCACGCCTATAATGGACATTTGACCAATAAATGGCGTAACACACTGAAATGGACCCTTAATGGCGTAACAACCATCGTTCGAAATTGTGGTTGTCCGGTTGTCCGGGACAACCAAATCTAGCGCCGGACAACCAGAATTTATGCAGTGGTTGTCCGGCGGACAACCAAAATTTTCAAAGTCAAAACACACTTCTTAGCATATTTATTTCAAACCCAGAACCTACGATAAAATACTAAAAAATTTTGAGCATTAATTATCGATTCCCCGA